>WBNM01001482.1:22960-86883 GCA_013399055.1 Ramphastos sulfuratus | reverse complement strand
ATGAGGCAGGTAGCTAACATCAGCTCCCTGTTCAGCATAAAATGGATTTTCCATCCACATCTGCTGTGTGTGAAGGGCATCCAGTAGCTTTCCAAAGTCTGGAGTGCAGATGCTAAAAGTGATACTGCCATGGATGGGATCAGCAGGAAAGGAAGCAAGAGACTGTGAAGGCTGTGCAACTGGGCTGAGGCAATCACCTGGCAGGGATGGAAAGGATGAATGTAAAACCCTTTAGCAAAGACTGCTTGTACCTTCTTGACTCATAACCCAGAAGATCCATCATCTGTTGGAAGTGGGGGAAACTACATCTACCAGCATCCCGGTGTTAGTTCCAGGTGTAATGGAGAAGATGGGCAATAGCTTGGAAGTGTCTTAGACTGTGTTGTCTTTCATCTGACAAGATCCTGGCTTTCAGGTATCTTGGTCAACAACAGCAATGCACTGAGTCATAGTGACACTTCTCACTTAAGTGTTCAGAAAGGCATTTGTGCATTTGTTTCATTGTGGAGCCAAGACTAGAAAGGAAATGGATTTTTGTTGTTTGTGAAGATGTCAGTTTATTTACAAGAACAAAAAAAGAATTTGGGGATACAAATACTTTTCCAACAAAAGAGCTAATTTCAGTTTATGCCAGATTTCAGTGCCTTCAGTGGTTTTGCATAATTGGCAAAACTGCTTGAATGACATGTCACTCTACAAAGAATTAGAGTTAAAATAAATTTAAAATATTTTTTAAAATTAATATGTCTTAGAACGTGGCTTCTGGAAAGGGTATTCACTAAAGGTGACACCAGGAAGAACATAACAAAACCCAGCTGTCTTTCTCCTTTGCACCAGGAAAGCCTCTTCTGGCAGCTGAATCTTGCTGTTCTTCACAATCTCTGCTAAACTATTGCTAATGCTGTGGGGATTTCTCTAGGTTTCCCCTGAGTTTTTTTCTCTGGTGTAGTTTCTCCCCTTTCAAGGCTAAATACATGTTAAATTACTACTGGATACAATGAGTAACATGGTGTCTTCTGTGCTGATAATTTCACAGAAAATCATGGAAGATAATCTCACAGTGAGTTCAGCTGGACAGCAAGTTTTAAGTCACTGATGCAGCAGAGAAGGTGAAGAAAGGAATGCCTAGTAAGGTTTTGCTGTCCAGCTACCCTCTCAGAGTGAATATTAACTAGACTCAGCTTTCTAAGACAGAGCTGTTTGTAATCTCTTTTGTCACCAAATTAATGTTTCATGCTATCAGAACACTTATCAAGTAAAAATAAAATGTAAAGCAAACCTCATAACCAATATCACTTGGACACAAGTTACAGGAGTTTGCGTTGCTGTCAATGAAACAACATTTTACAAGAGACTGAAAACCCCTAAGCTTTATGGCTTAAAAGAGGAAATAAAAAGATGCAAGGATCATCAAGGAGCACAATAAAGCTCTGTTTTCTATTGTAAGTTGCTTTTCACCTGCCCATACTGACCCTGTAGTGCAGCAACATTTGAAGCACAAGTTGTGGTTAGTAACTGCAGACCAAATGTTGATTTGCAGGTCTCAACTACCCACAGAGGCAGGTGAACGAGTGGCAGAGAAATGGGAAGAAAAAGCCCAGCTAGGTCTTGAGACCTGACATTTCTCCCTTTGGAGTGCATAGGGATTTTGGTTTTCAAAAAAGGATTTACTTTTGCAGCTGTTTTCTTTCTTTAAGACCCCTTGGTTTTCCCATGGTGCAGTTGGCATTTGAATTACCTAAGGAAACAATTGCTGAGGGTACCAAGTGAGGCTTTCATGGCCAAAAAGCCACGAAAAGCACAGAACCATGAAAAGCACAGAGGCTTTGGCCATGAAAGAAAGCTGGCATTGCCTCTGAAACTCTCCAGATGCCAGCTAGGAGAGTTGCACCTGAGTTTCCATGCTCTGCTGATTCCTGCACAATCCTTGCAAGACCTGCAGCTCAGCCATACCATTTCTTCCCCCTGTTGTTGTGGGCACTTGAATTTCTCCTCCTAAAAGGAGCTGGACCCCAGCAGACAGTACCCAGGGCTCAAGTATCAAAATGATAGAGGCCGCAGGGGGAAGGCTGTTTTCAGACCTCCAGCCCTGACTGCCAGAAAGGGCTGTGCTTGCATCAGTGCAGAGGAAGTTCCTCTGCAGGAGAAGCAGCAAGCAAGGAATGCTTTGTGCAGCTGATGGAGAGTTATTAACCTCATAGAAATGTCAAGCTGGTTGTGTGGGAGGAAGAATTAGCAGAAAGGGCCTTCTGCTGTGTGCGAGCACTGACCAAGGAGCAGTGACCAAGGAGTAGCAATGGCTGCTCTGCTTTTGAACTGAGCGAGGTGTCTTGGCATCTGTCTGCCAAGAAAGAGTAGTTGGAAATAAAATTGCAGAGGAGTCATTCAATGCTCCCATCAGCTGCCTCTTTGTGTTTTTGTCAAGCCTCACCCCCATGAAGATCAATGGTAAGTACGGCAGACTCAGGAGGGGGACCCAAATAATCATTTACCATTGTTCTCTACATATGTACAGCTCCTTCTGGGTGTTTCTAGGTGTGCTCAGGAAGGCTTAATTTTAATTTTTTATGTTCCACCTTTTGAAGGAGGCATACCAAGCCAAAATAATGTCTGTTTCTTTAGGAAGCCTGTTGCAGTGTTTGAGCATCCTCTCAGCAAAGAATTGCTTTTTAATAGCCAGTCCAAATGTGGCCTAATGCATCTTTGACTACTCTCATGCATCCTGGCACTGGGTACAGGGAGAAGAGATCAGCATCTCCCTCTCTACTTTGCCCCGAGTGCAGAATCCAGCCTTTGTTACAGTTGAGTTTCATGGGAACTGCCTCTCAGTATTAGCATGACCTTATCCAACATTTTCCCAGATACTGAGGTCAGGCTAACATGTTTGCAGTTTCCTGGGTCTTCCTCCACATCCTCCTTGTAAAGCCTTCAGATTCCCAAGAACTTCGGAGGATGATTGAAAGGGGTCCTGCTGTAACATTCACTAGCAAGTGGCAAATGAAAAGTGCCAGTGCTGGAGTGGTTTTTCTCTTGTAACAGAGATGTTCTCCCAAGGGAACCTCAGAAACATTATTTAGACTCAGGGAACAACGTCCCAAGCTTTGATGCATGGACAGCAGAGTCTACAATGCATCTGGGCTCCTTGTCCTTACCTGCCGGGTTTCCTGAGGTCACTTTCTTTCATCTTCTTCTGTGGCTCCCCATCTCTTCTTCTTCACAGGGTGGTTTTCTCTTCCATCATGAAGAGTCTGGGCAGCTTTTCATTCAATAGCATTGTTAGACAGGTGAAGCCATGATCAACTTGAGCCAGTTCTGCTCTTTAGCAAAGCTAGCTCATTTTACCTTCTCTCCTCCAAGGAGCTCTTCAGGTGGTCGCTTCCAGCAGCAACCAGAGGCAACTGCAATAGAAATGTGTTAAGTGAACAGGTGGCAAGGACCTACCTGCCCAGTTGCTGTCTCAGGTCTGAAGGGCAGATCCCTGGGATGGATTTGCTTAGCTGATGTCAGCTCAGTCACTTCCATTGAGATCACCATACCGAGTGTGATGCATCAGCCTTACTCTGCACTTCTGCAGGCTGCTGCACGACTCTGCCTGTCCATGTGGCAGCAGAGACCCCCTTCTGAGAAGGCAGGCTTTTGCTGTCACACTGCTTGTGGACTTACCTCTGCAGCTTCTTCCTCTTCTTGTGGCCCTGCTGCTGGCAGCTCCTCACCCTGTGCTCCCCCTTTGAGTCCACTTTCCTCCTTCACCTCTTCAAAGAGATCCTCCTGAAAGTCAATGAGAACCTCCACCAGCTGCATCACCTGCACACAGCAAACCATTGTTTTCCACCTAGGTGTCTGAAAGCAGATCAAAGAGCTCCTCCCACACCTGAGCCTGGCTTCTGCACAGACAGCTGTGGGGCTGCTCTTTCTGGCAGCTCCTCAACAAGTGCTTGCTGGAGAGAGGAGGCAACTGGGTCCCTCTAAACAGCAAAGCTCAGGAGGCCCAGAAGGCTGTATCTGGCTGCTCAACACAGCATACCTTGTCTGTCACCTCCAGTAAGATGTCCAGGGGTAGGGTGTGCTCCTGGGTGCGGCTCAGTAGATTTGGCCCCACGCAAATGGCCAAATTGAGAGCAGTCATCTTGCTGGAGGCTGGGTTGCTGCTGATAGTGTGCAGCAAGGACAAGTGCCTGAGCAGGATGTTGGCCTCAGGCAATTTGCTGGTGACCCTGAGGAAAGAGTAACACAAGGTTAAGAAGGTGGATCTTGTCAACACAGGTGTCCCAGGCTGGTCTCACCCAAGCCCACCTGCAGAAAGGCTCTCTGGACACCTCCTTCCCTCCTTCCCTGCCCTTGTGGCAAGAGTCCCTTGGTGGAGCAACCCCCAATGTCTGCAGCAATTGCGCCAAGGAGGGAAATGCTTTGCTGTGCCTCTTGCCTCAAGCCCACAGCAGCAGAGGTGGCTGGCCACAAACAGCTTTCTCAAGGAGGCTGCTGCCTTGCAGGCAAGCCCCAACCTCTGTCAGTGCCTGAGGAGCAGGCAGGCTGCTTGCCACACTCACTTTTTCAGCCCTGCCAGCCTCTCCTGCCTGCTGCTCCTGTGCAGGGCACTCATCCACTCCTCACAGAGCTCTGACTGGAGGATCTTGGCAGGGATCTTCTGGAGAAAGTCCTGCAACAGCAAGGGCTCTGGGTGAGCCTTTGACCACTGCTGCTGCTGCTGGGAGCTCAGCAGCAGGCTGCCAGCTTTCAGCTCCTGCTCTTGCAGGTGCCCATCAGTGCTGACAGAGCTGAGAGCCGCTGGGCTCCAGGTCAGCAGAGTTCACCTTGAGAAGGGCAGCCAGCAGGTGCATAGGCTGGCTTTTGAGGCCGACCTTCTCTGCCCTGTCTAGGGCCTCCCTGATGTCCCGCAAGGCATGCTCTCCGGCTGCCAGCCGGAAGATGCCCTCCGTGGCTGTCCCCTGCTGCTGCAGGAGAGCCAGCAGGTCCTACAGGGGACAGATGAAGGCAGTTGCTTAGGTGAAGAGTGTGCTTAGGGCAGCTGAAACTTCTTCAGAGGACAAGAGTGAGTGTGAACAGCTGCATAGCTCTCAGAGGGGCATGATCCAGTGGTGTGTGATGGGGGATGGTGACATTGGGAGGAGCTGGCTTTGTCTCCAACCCTCTCCCAGGGTCCCTTTGCTGGGGCCACTAGCTCACCAGAAGAGTCAGTGGCATGGGGACCCCCTGCGCAGGCTTGCTTACCTGTACGGGCTGGGGCAAAGTGCCATTCTGGATGCACAGCTGCACCAAGGGCTGGCCGAAGAGAAGCCCTCTGCTGCCAGAGTCCAATGGCCTGGGGCTTTCAAGAGTGGCAGCAGAGGTCCCTCGATGTGCAATGGTCCAGGGCAGCTTCCTCCTCCTCTGGCACCCACCTGCTGCCAAGGAGGAAGGAGAGAAAAGAAATGTGGAGGAGAAGCACCAAACGAGTGTTTCTAGACCTTTTCAGCACTTGTTCTCTGGCCACCAGGGAAGGACACAGGAGAGTCGCTGGTCAAGAATGAAGGGGCCCAGGGTTTCAGGTCTGCCACTGAACAGCAATGGGGACAGACATGCCCAGCATGAAGGGCAGCAGCAGCTCCAGTGCAGTGCAAGTGCCTGCCTTTGAGAGGAGAGATGGAGCATCTTGCCTCCATCTCCTCTCTAAACTCACCATCCACACAGGCATGTTCTCCTTCCCTGCTGTTGGGTGACAGAATGTGGGCACTGCACAGGCTCAAGGTCAGGGTCGTCCTTGCAGGGCAGACAGCAGGAGGCATGAGAAAGGTGGCTGCTATGGGTTCTGGCTGTGCCAGCTTGTCCCAGTGTGGGTGAAGCGTACCTGGAGCCATGGCAGCAGTTTAACTGACCAATGCCATTGCGTCTAAGTGTCTTGTGCAAGAAGCACTTCTGCAGCTCAGTCGAGTGCCCAGCTGGCCTGACTGAGGCTGCCAAGATGACCCTTGTGCCAGGCAATGGTGCTGAGCAAGAGCTTGGCTCTCTCAGTGGCACTGCAGTGTTGTGCCTGCAGGCACTGAGGCTGTTGCTAGGCAGTGCCAGGTCAAGGCTGTACATACCCCAATGGTTACTCTGGATGGTGTTTGGAGGTGGGGGAGGGGCACTGGAGTGCTCTTCCCACTATGTCCATGTCCCTCTTGTGCTGCTCTCAGCAGCGCTGAGCAGAGGGGATGGGGCACTTTCCTTTAGTTGATGGCTAAACTTTGCCCAGTGCAGCCCAGGGTAGCAGTTGCTGCCTTGGGACATGGGCGCCTTTTTGGCTCTTGCTTCACTCCCTGTCCACCTGGGCCCTAGGGCCTTTTCTGTCACTCTGCTTTCCATCAGCCTTACCACAGAATCCTAGAATGATTTTGAAACATGGAAGATCATCTGGTCCAAGCTTTTAGCCCATGCTGTTAGGGCAGACACATCACTGCTAGGTCAAAAATAGGTGCTTTTGGTCACCAAAGAGATACTCCACCTCTCTGGGCAGCCTGTTCCAGTACTCTGTCACGCTCACTGTGAAGAACTTTTCCCTCATGTTGAAGTGAAACCTTCCGTGTTCCAGTTTGTAGCCATTGCTCCTTGTCTTATTGCTGCTGATCAATGAAAAGAGATTGGCTCCATCCACTTGACACCCACCCCTCAGGTATTTGTATATATTGATGAGATCTCTTTCTCTTCTACAGGCTAAACAGCCCCAAGTTTCTCACTTTCTCTTCATAGGGGAGATGCTCAAGTCCCGAGTCATCCTCATGGCTCTCTGCTGGACTCTTTCCAGCAGGCCCCCGTCTCTCTTGAACTGAGGAGCCCAAAACTGGACACAGTACTCCAGGTGTGGTCTCACTAAGGCAGAGTAGAGGGAGAGAAGAACCTCCTTAGACCTGCAGGACACACTTTTCTTGATGTACCCCAGGATGCTATTGCCTCTCTTGGCCACAAGGGCACATTCCTGTCCCATGCAGAACTTGCTGTCCATAAGGACTCCAAGGTCTTTCTCCACAGAACTGCTTTCCAGCAGGTGAGCCCCCGACCTGTATTGGTGCCTGTTGTTATTCCTCCCCAGATGCAGGACCCTGCACTTGTTCTTACTGAACCTCACGAGGTTACCTTCACCCAGCTCTCCAGCCTGTCCAGATCTCATTGGATGGCAGCACTACCAGATGGGCTGTTGGCCACCTCCCCCAGTTTTGTTTCATCAATGAACTTGCTGAGGGTACACTCAATGCCTTCATCCAGATCACTGATAAAGATATTGATCTGTTGCCCATTTGAGATAGTTAGACCCTATCTAAGTCTAGCAGGCCAGGTGCAGTCAAGGTTACCCCATGGTCAGAGAACTCAAAATTCTGCTGCTTGCACCAGCCCTTGAGCAGTTTATTGATAATGTGGGTGCTCCTGTACCTTTCAGTATTCCCATGCACTTCAATAGTTTGGGATGGAGATCTGTTTCCCTCATGCTAGAACCTGACTTTACAGATATTTATCTTGAAGATTCACTTTGTCTAACTTCACATTTGCCGTAATGAGGTCTGCTGCTGAACTGGTTGCCTTTGGCATGTCTGTTGGTGGGGAGATACAATTCTGGGGCACAGTCTGACTTGTTTCAGAGTGCTGTTATGGATAAATTAAATTATATTAATCTGCTAATTGCCTAGATTAAATTAGACACAGACTTTTATTATTGATCAGTTGAATTCCATTCTCAAAGACACAACTACCATTATTCATGTAGCATTTTTGCTGAGTGCAGTGGAACTGCTTGTATGTATAAATGTTCACAAGCTGAGAACTTTGTATTGCAAATGTCTGAAAGTTATCTGATTTGGAAAGTGTCAGTAAATCACATACTAACTAAAAGACATCAGAGGAAATTCTCAGCTATTTTTTATAATCTGATGGCTATTCAATGCTTTCACCCTGCTTACTAGTGAATTACACCTATATTAGGCAAGCAAAAGGATACACCTCCAAAGCACAGTGCATATATACATGTGCTTACACATAATAGAAAAAAAATGTGTTACATAGTACTATGCAATTTTTTATTGTAGTCTATAAAAAACCTGCAACACAGAGGTATGTAATAACTTGGTATACAACCTGGGTCATACTCTTCTTGTCTTGCATGAATATGTGCATGAATAATGAAACCCATTATTTTGGCCTTCTCTAGTAGCAGAACTAGAATTAAAAAGATCTTGCCAAATTCCTTCAATTACAACGCTGTTTGTCTCAGCAAACTTTAGAACCTTCCATAATACTAAAGTCAGTATTTTCATACTTATTATGGGCATAATTATTTGAAAAATTAAATTGGAATATAGCTTAGAAAAATAATAAACCAGACTTGTTATTTATTACAGTGGTTACATTATTTCAGTTAGAGTGCCCATGCCTCATAAGTACTAAATATGTATTACTTACTTTTTTGCAAAGAAAATTAAGCAAATGCGTTTTCTAAGGAAGCATAACACTTCATGTTAGCTGACTATTAAATTTTCTCTTATAAAGTGCTGTTTAGTGATGACAACAGAAGAAGATAAAAGAAGTACGAATTGTGTACATAGTAAATCATAGACTGAAATTCCTGAAATGTCTGGCATAAGTAAGTATCTCTGGAAAATTAGTCTGGTTATTTTTTGTTAAATAAGTACACTGACAGACACATATATATGCTTAAATATGCACCTGATAATTAGATGTGTTTGTACTATTGCATAAAGACAGTAGTGCACTGAGACATCTAACATTTAGCCTGTTTGCCATAAATATTACATCTCGATTTATTCATTGAGCAGCAAGGAAATACAAACACGCATGCACACATATGTACCACCAATTATAAAAAATTATATACACAGTGGAATATTCTAATGTCTTGGTCCTCTGTTTACTCTCAATTTTTTTCCCCTCAGGCTCCATTTCTGCTACTCAAGGAGATTTGAATTTGAAAGCATTCTCTAGTTTTGAATGTTAATGGGTATCATTGCACTATGACTCTACAAGAAGGAAGAATATTACTATCAAACAAAAACACTACAAGTTTTGAAGAGAATGGTTTTTAAGTCACAGCTCTGATAAAAATAAGGACGTTTCCATTATTACACATGAGGACAAATTAATCTTGCTGTATAAATAAAGGAAATTTATTTATTTATGCAGAAAGCACACTACAGCTTGTTTAAATGTGCAAATGGAAGTAATGGGAGATGAAATTATTATTGATAAGAAGTGATAATTTATATTATATTAACACCCTGAACAAAGTCAAGACCTTTTCTGGGTTCTGCATAAAATGAAAGTAAATAATTTGTGTGTTTCTTATAATCTGACTTATGCTACTAGTAAATATTAAAAAAAATAATATCTAGGCAATAATCCATCCTCAGCTAAGATTCATCTAAACCTTGTAACAGAAATTGCTTTTTGATTCGGTCTGCTTATTTTAAAACTAGACTCTCTTATATGGGACTTTAGAAGAAAGCTATTTGTTATGGAGATTGCAGTGTAACAGATGAAATGGTAGCAAGTCTTTTTTTCTGTTAGATTAGGCAGAAGGAAGATATCTGAGCTCATATAAAAATATGATCAAGTTCTATGCTATACTGTAAGTCATACTGTATGCAGTAAAAGCTCTCACATATCCAAGTGACATTTTCAGAAACCAGGCAAACTCGGAGTATAGCATGTAAGTCATTAATTTGTTGTTTGTTTGTTTGTTTTCTTTTCTTTCAACCAAACTTTCCATATTAACACCTTTTTCCATTTTTTTTTTGTTTTGCTTGTTTGTTTGTTTGTCTGTCTTAGTTTTGTTTGTTTGTTTGCTTTTGTTATTGGTATAAACTATGTACTGGTATAAATCAGGTTTTCTGACAGTTTCAGAAAATTTTTGGATTATACTGGTATAAATCAGATTTTCTGAAAGTTTTTAAGTAACAATATGAAAACTTCTTATGCACATGTAGTGAATTAATGTCAGAAAGTGTAAAATGTTTTGTTATGATTATTTGCTAGTAAAAGCCCAGGCAGCCAATGGTTCAGTTATTCATTATATTAAACAAGTTACGTAAGTATGGTTTTCCAGCTCTCTCTCTCCTTGATCTTTGAAGTATGTCACTCTTTCATTTTGCCATTCAACAGCCTGACATGCAAAAGCTTTGTTCAGACAGTTTAATTTAATCACTGCCACTGGTTCAACAAGATGATAAAATCCCCAGTGCTGTACAACATCCAACATCCAGCTCACTGTTATCTGATACTGTTTGAAGCTCCTCTCATGAATGTATGCTGATAACACAAGAACTCCAAACATGTCATAAACAATATATTAATACCCTTGATTGAATTCCATTAGAATAAGAACGAGATGAAGTTGAGGCCAGCCAAGCAGGCCAATGTAATAAAATGTAATTTGGACTAATCTTTCCAAAGAATGCCTCGTGTTTGAAGCTGACAGTCTCCCATCACAAGCAGAAGTAATTGCTTGTTGAATACACTAGAAGCTCCTTTGAATTCTGGCCTTTGTACTTTGTGCACCTTCCAGGTGTCTCCTGCAGCAGACAATCTACCCTTTTGTTTCAGTGGAGAGATGGCAGGACTGCAAATAATAAAATAGGCGGTGTTTGTTTTAATGGACAGTGGAGGGCCGGATGGAATTTCTAGGAGCTTAAGACTAGAAGCAAGTCTGTTTAAGGCAAAACAAAGTGAAGGACTTCATAGGTGACATTATTTCCAGTAATCTGTTTGCTTAAATTGAATCAGGAAGAGCCAGGGAGGTATTTCAGCCAATGCATACTTACAGATATCAGAAAGCGTACAGGTTAATTTATCTCTGAAACAGATCTTTTCATAACAGAGGAGCCACGCTGAAAACTTGTTCAGCCAAAGATTTTATCTGGTTTAAAATGGCATTTTGAGGGTACGTAATTTGTTAAATTGGTATGGTTACATAGGAAACATTTTTTGTTGCTTTTGTTAATTAAAAAGGTTTTTTTAAGGTTCTTTCAGAAGCAGCAAACTAAAAATAAAAAGAATGGCAGCACTATTAATTTGTTAGCAATTTATTTATTTGCAACGTCTGACTCCTTTTATTGAAAATTTGCCAGGCACTGAAAATATTCTTCCTGCTGTAGAAAACCTATGAAGGCACAAATGTTTCTTAGATAATAAATGTTTAAAGAAACCAAACCAACAAAAACCAGCCAACCAAACAAGGAACCCAGGAAACCCCCAAAAAAACCCCAAAAAACCAACCCCGAAAAAACCCACCAAAAAAAAAAAAAAAAAAAAAAGAAAAAAAAAAAACCCAAAATAAAAAAAAAAAAAAAAAGAGAGAGAGAGAGAGAGAGGAAGAGGCTTTGTTTTGCTTTGCTTGTTTTTTGTTTAGTACTGTAAATCTCGGGAACTGTGGGACAAGGGCACCCCAAATAGAAGACCATAGGGAACTAGGTGTATGGACAGCAGTCAGTGCTTAAGGGCACCAAGTTTATCCATAGATCAGTCAAATGTGAACATTTCTACAGACCTCAACAGTGTTTTACACTCTGGTCTAGTAAATACATTTTTAGTCCTTTTTCTCTAAAGAAAAAACCCAGAACTGGACCATCATGGTTATGTATGGAAACTGTCCCTTATCTGAGAAACAGTTAAATGCTGATGAGGGAGAGCAGGTTCCCATACTGATCTTCTGAACTTCTCTGTTCTAGTGTGGACTTCTCTGTATTGGAAATCAGACTGCTGCCACAGGTGCTCTACCTTTTAACCCAAATTCAGAATTTTGTTTCCGCTGCCCGCAGAATTCTTTCACAGCTGAAAAATGCTGTTCCAAATCCACTTCTGCTGTGAAAAGAGGTTGGTGCTATTTCCCCATTTAGACTTTAACTTTTCTACCATTTATTGAGCTCTTAGTTCTGTTACATGAACATGAAAATATCAACTGTATTCATGGTTTCTGTGAAAATACTTGACCTAAACATCAAAATTCAGAAGCATCTCAACACCTTGAAAGCCTGCTTCCTTTTAGTAGTTTGTACAGGTGGAGTAAATTAACTTAGTTTTCTCTCTCTCTCTGTCCCATAATTGAGGAGATGCAATATTGTCTTTGGCAGAAGAATAGCTTCAAGGTTGTTCTATTTGTCTCAGTAAACACATGTGGCTCTTAGCACTATCGTAGCAGTACTCTCACCATTTCCTATTCTCTTTCCAAGGGGTTATAAAATACAGCTACTTGAGGAAAGGTAATAGCTGCAATCCTAATTTGGGGCAATTTGAAATACAGAACAGCTGGCATTGCACACAGATAAACTCTGATTATAACAGAATTGTTTTCTGCAATATCTTAGCTTCTTTTAGGCTAGAATGTGCAAACATATGCTTAACTTAAAACCTGTGAAATCAGCTGCTTGTCACTGGAGCTACTTGTATGTTTGGAGGAATCAAATGTTTGGGGGAAGCAAGTGTAAAGTGCTGCTGAATTAAGACCTTCTATGCTGCGTTTTGGGTGTTTGTGATACGCACAGCACACATCAACATCCATTAAAATATGTTTCAGGAAAGAATTCTAGAGATTGATTGTTTCTTCAAAAATGACTCAGAAAAATCAATCAGAACTGTTTTAGAAATATGCCTACTATGCACCAAGATCTAGTTTTCTTTTTTTTTTTTTTTAACAGAATTTATCAATCCATTAAAGAGGACACAAGTAAACAAAAATGAAATGTCATTTGTGTTATTTTATTACTGTCGCACGAGATTACAGCATATTATCGACTTTAAGAATATTTTACCCAAGGAACCTTGTTTTATTATGCACAAATCAGGATCAATACTTCATATGTGTTAATTTTAATAAAAAGCTACAAGTCTTTTTTTTTTTTAATCCCATGATTATACTTACAGTTCAACTAAAAAATTATTATTGTGACCAAATAAGGACCTAGCTAAGATTTAATTATTTAAAAATGGATTATTATTTGCATTGTTGCTTACTTTCCCAGGTGTATCATTTACTGACCAAATGTAATTTATGTGCTCACTCAGTTATAGAGTGAAGTTAGATGGCCTGCACAATTTTTGCTGACTTCGCTGCCTTAGCTTGCTTTATCAATTCTTTTTTTCCCCTCCTTTTTTCATTAGAGATCACATGCAGTTTAAGAGCTGTAATCTGAAACCTTACAGCTCTAGTGGATACTTATAAGACTCATTGATACACTTTGAAACCTAGTCAATTGAACGACATTAGCACCAGCAGGATCTAGCCATTAGGCTATTAGGATCATTTGCCAAGGCACTAAAATTAGATATAGGGACTCTAGCAATTCCCCAATTATATTGTGTTAGTATAATGGCAGTGAAAAGGATATTATTTTAGTCAGCTCAGTGCCACTATTTCAAGAATCAAGATGCTTTCCATTTTGTGGATGTAGATATGTATTGGCCAGGAGACATTGACATTAATTCAATTCTCTTTGCAGGCAGAATAGATCAACACCATGGATAAGAATCAAGTCCTACCAGGCAACAGCAGCTTTTCACAATATTTAGCAGTATATTTATGGGATTTTTTCATCATTTAAAATGATATGTGTAGGTTAAACCACCACTCAGAAAAATTATTAATATTGGGGAGGCATAGCAAATGGTGCAAAGGCAAGAGAAGGAAATTCTTTGCAGCTGTTAACTGCCTCTGAACTCTTCTGATTCAGCCTCCTACATGAACCTTATGTCTCCATAGATTCCTGGAGAGAGGCCTTACAAGGAAAGGAAAAAAACTTGATCCAGAGTCATAAACAAACAAACAAATAAAAAACCAAAGAGAAAGATAAGGCGAGTTATGATATAGGGCTTGAAGTCAGATATAAATGTGTTTCTTCTGTTTTGAATTATCTGCAAACCTCTATTGCAGTAAGGGAGGACAGTATTAGAAGTTCAGATGTTATGAGTTACTTTTACTTCCCAATATACACCAAACCCAAGTTCTACTAGAGTGGTGCTATAAGCATGACCATATCATGATGAAGCAGAAATCCCATTAGCTCAGTTCCAAAACAGCCAACAGCAAGTGCTTAGAGGATTACATGCAGTGATATGTGCCCAGCACACCTTTCACTAATTTGCAGCTCAGGGTCTTATGGACATAGTGGTCATACTTTTGTACTTGCTAGACTCTTATTTTTCCTTCATTCTTCATGGCTTTTTGAAAGCATGTGAATGCTGTGCATCCACACAGTTCTTGTGGTTAAATGTTCTGCAGTTTAGCTGTGAATTAACGAGGAAAAAACATCATCTGTTTGACAATGTGATCTGTTAATTTCATGTAAACTCCAAACTGAATTCAATGGAAGGAAAAGATGAAGCATATTTGAAGCTAGGTACCTTAATTTAAAGAAAGACAAACTTGAATAACTTCAAGTAAGATAATGAAGTTATCTATATGTGGATTCAGGCAAATATACAGGAGATTCAGAATTTCCTTTAGTTAAAAATACAGAAAATGGAACTTGTATGCAAAGAACATGGGGAGACAAGAAAGAATAGATTTCTCGAAAAGAAATGTATGGACAATCAAAAAAGGTAAGCGAGAGGTAAAAGAAATTTTCAAGAAAAGAAGCACTAGAGGAAAGTGAATTCTGGAAGTATAGGAGCCATATTCCCAGCAGAAAGTACATACATCTGGGATAGCAGAAAGCTGCACTAAAATTGTGTTATTCCTTCTAGTTCTGTTTCCCTTACTAGTGCTACTATTCCTACTTTTCTTTAACACTCCATCTCTTCTGAAGAGCTTTGAATATCTGCGGCACTCTTTCTGTGGCGTTGAAAATAAACATTCACTCAGGTTAGACAGACTGAGAGAACTGAGACTTAGTCTTGAGAAGAGAAGGCTGAGATTAATGTCTATAAATATCTGAGAGCTGAGTGTCAAGATGAAGATGCCAGTCTCTTTTTGGTGGTTCCCAGTAACAGGAAAAGGAACAACAGGTATAAGCTGTAACACAGGAGGGTCCACCTCAACACGAGGAGACACTTATTTAAGATGAGGGCGATGGAGCACTGGAACAGGCTGCCCAGTGAGGTTGTGGAATCTCCTTCTCTGGAGGCTTTCAAAACCCATCTTGGTATGTGTATGTGAGGCCTGCTCTAGTGATTCTGCTTTGGCATGGGGATTGGACTTGATGATCTCTAGAGGTCCCTTCCAACTCCTAATGTTCTGTGATTCTATGATTACAACTGAGTTTTGGGAAGGTGTTAACTTTTTTCTTTCAATCCAAAATAATGTCTTTGCTATCTTGTAGTTATTCATCTTATAATTCTTCTGCCTATCCTTTCTTACTATCCTAGTTCAATAGCTTAAGAAAAAGTTCTCTTTTGCCCCACTTCATTCTCTCTAAAGTAGTCCTGTTGGTTACAATTGATTGCTACATTATTACAATTAATTTGATTCTGATATTTTGGATCAATAAATGCCTTTTGTAAAACCTTTTTGCTCAGCAGATGATGCTCTCTAAAATCTACTTTCATTTCTTGACTTCCTTTTCTCAGAATACTTGAGAAAATAAGATCTTCTCACCTGAGCAATTATCTCTCAAATAGGTGTTAAGAAAAAGCCATCTGTTTTGAAGTGGAGAAGTCCTGGAAAAAGAGCAAAGGAGAAAGATGAGGCCAGAGACAGTGAGATAAGCTGTAAGAAGACACTGCCTAGTATACCTGCACTTAAGTCTGGGTACAAGCTGAGTAGCTGAAAGTGATAAGGTGTGTGTCACACCAGAAAATAAACCTAATCTGACGCTTTTTAAAGGGAACTGATGTTGAAGTGATGACAAAAAGTCCAGATTTTAACCTTGGTTCTTTCAACCCATTTTTGTCATTTTCCATGTCACATTGTGAAAAATGACTCTTGTAATTACTAAACTAATAGATTGCTTTCATAGACATTTGAAAGCAATTTCAATTTGTGTTTACACTACATTACAGCTCAAACTTAATATTTTAGTCTGACTTGAGATAGTGAATGGGAAAGTGGGTGGGAAAGCTATAAGGCAAGTTGAAATGCCATTCTGCTGTAGCATGGATAAGAGGTATGCTTTCTCTTGTTCGAAAATTTACAACAGCTTTGAGTTTTCATGAAGTATGTAATCAACCTGTAGAGCAAGGAAGCAATAGAAACGTCTGGATCAATGTTTCTGAGTTTAGTGAGGGGTTTTGGAAAAAGAACATGGAGCTTTTGTGTCAGGAGAGAAATATTACCTCTGTAGCAGACAGCTTTTTGTGGCACTTTATGGCTTTATTTTTCTTTTCTTCTCTTTCATGCTGTAAAAATGATATTTCTCACCACAAACACAACTCTAGCATGTTCTCTAGACAAAAGATAAATTAAAAACCTTAAACAGCAAAATGAAAATAAAGTTTGTCTGCTAATTTTGATATACAATGTACAGTAGTGTGAGGTGTCCATGCCCATGGCAGGGAGGATAGAACTAGATGATCCTTGAGGTCCCTTCCAGTCCTGACAATTCTATGATTCTATGAGAGCATGGCATGCACTGAAATTTGTTGAGTGTGCATAGCTACAACTATAATAATTTTGCAAAGAGGTATAAAGCAAGCATGAGAACCTACAAGAGATACTGTGATTTCATCATGCCCCAAAGTAAATCGGTCAAGTTCCAGGCAATTGTGACAATTGCACTGACTATCAAACTAAAGGCACAATGCGCAGCAAAGGGCCAGCAGGACGTTAGTAATTTCTGCACTTGGATATGTGTGTATTTTACTCTATTGTGAGATAGTTAACATGATATATATTTAATAGAAACTAATAGTGTTACTGTAAAAATCTGATTGACAATTGATTTCTGCAGAAGACATTGAAAAAGATTTTATGGTACAGAAATAGGCACACATATAAAGGCTTCTTAGAGAAAAAAGAAAAAGAAAACAAGAGAAAAAAGAGAAAGTAAACATTTCAGTTAAATATTTGTGACATTTTCCTGCTCTGGTGCTTTGACTAGGTTTATAAAATGTGGGAGAGGCAATGCTGAGCAGTAACTAAAGTATTAGGTCAACATGCTGGGATCACCTATATTTTAATCCCCGTTTCTTACTGGGTAACAGAAGTCAAGGCTTTACTTCTTTGACAAACATATGAAAATTTGAAAACACTGATATTATTTTTGCATTTTCTAAGTCTTAACAACAAAATAACAGGATGTTGAATGTAATCTTGTAAAGGTATTATGTAACAGTGCTTTATCTAAATCAGAGTCTGTCTTTATTTTTAATTCTTTTTTGTAAATAGCCTAGCACATAGCCTAGATGAACCCAAGTTGCGAATAGAATTTCTGTGTATTGTAGGAATGGAAACCTTAGCAATTTAGTGATCTCTTTTTTTCTGTGCATGCAGTATTACTTTATAAAGTGCAGCAGTGAGAAGATGTCCCTGTCCTTAAAAATTCAATCTTAACTAACCTTCTGTGTTGTGTGGAATTGTATTGAGAATTAAATACACATTAATGAACCTACTAGAATGTTCTTATATATCTAGAATATTCTTATGAACCTTAGAATATTCTTTGCCAGCAACCTTTGACTGCACCTGCACATGTAAACTAAACAGGTTTGCAATCTGTGCCGGAGCATAGTCCAGAATCACCCATCTTACTCATTTGCGTGAACAAGGAATGACACCAACTAGCTTTCTGTATCTAATGAGAGCTGGGCAGATTTCCATATGAGCCAAAAGCTCTTCTACACAAAAAATGGAGACAAGGCTGCTTTGCTTAGAAGCAAAGGGGTTGTATCTGTATGGATGCAAACAACAGCATATCTCTCACTTGCAGGGCCAAATAATTGGTCCTTACCTACGTTATTTATCGTTGTGAATGCAGTCGTGGGTTTTTCTCTTGGCCACTTATAGCAGAAGGGGAATAACTGCAAGACATGTCTCTCGCACAGGCACAGTCTGCTACTGGACTAATCTCTTGACTATCAGTTCTCCGGTCAATGCAACTCAAAGATTAAGATCCCTCCTATGTAGCAATATGTACATCTACATCTGACAGTCATCCTAGCTGCTTTTGTACTCAGTAGAGATAAATATGCACTTCTAATGGTGTAAGATACTTATTTTAGGATGGAATTGGTCACACTTTTTATTTCTGTTGATCGTATAAACAACTTGCTCAGACAAAGCTGTTGAAGAACGCATCTGCAAATGTTCAGGTCAAATGAATTCTAGGTTCAGTCACACTCATGTCTCCCAAAGTCTTTGGGCCAATGGAGCTGAACTGTTTTTCTGGTAAAATGTGATATACCAGTGCAGAGATGGATTCGAGGAGGCTAAGATGTCAGCTCTTTCCCCTCTTAGTTTTCCCTAATGTGGTATACATACTACAGGTCACTTGGTGTACTGGGGAACCCCTTGTAACTTGCTCACGTCTGCGTTTG
The DNA here is from genome assembly GCA_013399055.1 of Ramphastos sulfuratus. Lineage (NCBI taxonomy): Eukaryota > Metazoa > Chordata > Aves > Piciformes > Ramphastidae > Ramphastos > Ramphastos sulfuratus. Next base: position 68,439 of record WBNM01001482.1, on the reverse strand, counting down.
TCTGGAGCATATCGCATATAATTTCCATCTAGTGACAGATCCACACACAGAAGAGCCCAGAAAACTCATAACACTACTCCTGGAAATCTGCTAAGCTAAGAGAGTGGTCCGATTTGAATATTTTGCTTCCTTTAGCTGTTTTAAGGTGTAAGAATTGGTTCTTCTGCCAGTCTTGATAGCATGAACTTCACCCCTATGAAAATAACAGAAGAGCTAGTTTCATCTCTCTTTATTTGGAGTATGTATCAGGGCTGATTCTGTATTCAGACAATTAAGTCACGTGCCCAATTGTTGTAGCACACTATTAAATGTTAAGAGAAAGGGAAATTAGGTAACACTTCACCCTTCTTAATAATTTATAAGCCCACCTAACCTTAATGATGAATTTGAGTAGGATGTGATGTGTTAGGCAGATTTAATGCAGTGAAGGATTTACACTTGGCTGCTGCTAAAGCAAGTTAGTGTTAACCAGACGTGGGCAGGGTGGGGCAGATTATGTGAACCCTTCATAGCCAGGAGAAACTCATCTAGAGAGAGAGCTAAGGCAGTTCCAGCCTGATTCTTTTTAATGTCACAGTTCATTTGCAGAACCATAACTGGAATCAAGAATTAAAAAGCCTTGTATAAAAGTCAGTAACATTAAACCTTTAAGACTCATGTTTCATGTGTCATAAAAAGTCTATGAAAGGATTTTATATTCTGTACAGTGTTTTAGCACTTTCAATCATTTTTTTTCCAACATAACTTTTGTGAACACTTTTATAGCCTCTAAATGAAAAACTAAACTATGTGTCATTCAAAAAAAGGTTTTATGGATCACAGAATTTAATACAAGTTCTGCACCATAACAAGGAACTGATAAACCTATATTAGAATTAATTTAAAATGTTGGAAACTGTTTTAGAACATTGTGCATCACACATTGTGGTAAACAACACTAGTGAGTAAAAAATTTTGTATACACATACTCCTTGATGGTGAATTACAATGACTTAAAGTAACAGAAATGTTAGTAGTTACAAAAATTATACTTATGCTATGTATGTTAAAATCACAAATTTTAATGTAAATGAAAATGTTTTCCATAAGTGGAATCAAATCTAAAAAATATCAAATGTATATGATAATAAATAACATGCTGAAACTGTGTCCAAGAATATACGATATGATCTAATTTTTCTCCAGAGAAAAGACTGTTACTCCTCATTGTCATTAACATTTATTAATTAAGGCTTCTTTATGAAATGGTAAAATAAAAATTATATTCTTCAGGCACTAACCCTGTATTACACATCTGTTTTATACTAATGGGGAATCTTCTCTCTTTAGTGTATGATGGTCATAAACTGGTAGCAAAGGAAGATGGTATCACAGGAGTAAGTATAAAAGTAACAAATTTCATATTTCATCCTCTGTAAAATTCTGCACAGACTTAAATGGTAATTTTCCAAAGACCTTCCAAGGTAGGTAATTATAATCTGCCCAATATACAGACTGTGAAATCCCGTTGATTTTCCCTGTTTCTGTTCAGACCTATCTGTTCCTGCTGCAAAAGGGCCAAAGTGAGTTTCTCTTCTATGCTTTCTCTTCAGAGGGTCTTTCGCATCTGGAACTATTTTTCTTCCATTGACCATGACTACAACTCCCATCGAACCAGAGCAGTAGTGTGACCTATAGTAATGTGTTATGAGTGTTAACAAAGAATTGTATAAATCAAGCACTGTGTTAGTTCCTCCTGGCTTTAGCTGCTCAAGAGCTAGTCATTGGAGCTTTTTTTGTGGTTAATGAGGAAGCAGATATTCATTAGGGCTGAAATGGAGCCTGTTCATTCATGATTCATGACTGGGGTGTGGAGTTCTGGATGTTCTCAGCAGCATACAGTCTATCTGGAAGCCATTTATAACTGATAGCCAGTTTGATCTTAACTAAGTATGTCTTACCAAAGAAATAGGAATTGTGGAAATCACCTCTAGACTCTGTAATCTAAATGCATATGCCTACATTGCTGACGTGAACTAGATGCCTAACATCACAGCCTAGTCAGCTGCCCCATTAATGTCCTCTGCATACATGCTTAGCTCTGTTTCAAGTGAGACCTTCTGAAGTAGCAGTGTGAGGTTCACTGAGACATTTCAGAGTGACTGGGATGGCACTAGAAGCTGTCATATATGCCAATGAATGAAGCCCTGGATCTTTCTGTTATAGAAACTGGAACTCAGATATCTAGCTGTCAAGTAGATACCTGCATTTGATGTGGCTAAATCTCAATGAACATGAAGCAAAATTCTATTCAGTGTCAGCGGGAGGAAGACCAGCCATACAAGAAGGAGCACATCAAAAGGCTGGGAATGTGCCATATTGGATGATGGTGATCATAGTACAACAACAAGCCATCTATTAGCTTAGAAAGAAGATCCCTTTAGTTAAATGTTAGTTCCTTTTAGTTGAGTTGATTTAGTTATCGGTCGTGTTACAGTAGAACACATCTCTCCTTATGCTGATATGATCTGCCCCATTCCCGAGTTCCCTTTTGCTTGCTATCTTCGAGAAAGTCAGGAACACTTCCTATTTTTTATTAGTTCTGCAAAGCATAGTTTGGTGATTTTTGCCACTCATATTGCTTGTGACTGGTTCACTGCCTTCACATTTCAAAGACAGGAATGGTAGGCACAAATTGGTTGAGAGGAGAAAGCAGTGAGTATATGTACCGCTTGTCCTTGGCTTTGCTGTCTATCTGTGCAGACTGTGAAGGAGTAAATTAATTCACATATCTTTATCAAACTTTATCAGGAAGCCACATACTATTTGGTGCTTGTCCTATCCTTTTTGATGCTGCTGTGTGGCCAAGGAGTCTTAACATCTTACATGAAACATTTAAACATGTGCTTAAACTGAAGCATATGTCTGACTTTCCTCTTCACCGAGGTATTTAAACACATGTTTAACTTTTGGGCCTAAAGAGTGCTCTGAAAGGCTTTGCTGAATTTGTGCCTAAATTGACTGTTTTTCTAGTTACAGCTTCCTGTTTTGTTTACTCCACATCAATAGCAATAATTTCAATTTACCATGTGTCTAGCTTCTGTTAGCTAGTTTTAATTCACAGGCATTTCATTAGGTGTGAGCTGACTTTAAAAGAAATAGCCTTTTGACTTTATCAATCTTCCAGGGAATTTAAGCAACAGGCTCATTGGCAATGTGTTATTTCCCTCGAAAGTCATCCTTGTAACTTGTATAACTATGCTTAACCTTAGCGATACTTACAAAATTACTTGTACACATGTCAGCTTCCCTACATGTTGTGACAAATGACACATTTCCTTTGCTGCTTCTTTGTGGGTAACAGCGTGTGAGGATATGGTACTGGCAAAATTTATTGCAGTTATTTTGTAGTTGATATTAAAGAACATGATGTATTATATCAGGTGTCTGACCTTTAAAGATCTTAAGACCCAATTCATTACAACATAAAATTTACATATTATTCAACGTTCTACAGTCCTTTTATGAAGAAGTCATGATGCATACATACGTGAGATTTAAGGCAGACAACTACCCCTGCACACTGAAGACACAGAGACTGAAGACAATGTGAAATAAAACATATTGTAGGTTGGGAAAGGTTCACTTTTTTAACCCATTAAATGGAATACTCTGTGCAAAGTCTTACAAAAAAATAAATGGAGCACACAGAGGCAATGCTGTATTGGATATGAGCTGTATTCCTATGGCTTCTGTAAATCCTGACAGGACCTACCTAACTCCGTTCCTTTGTTTGATGAAGTTTTCCACTGATCTATGTAGAGTCAGCCTGAGGGTTTCATCAGTGAGAAACTGATGAGTTTTTCTGTGCATTCTGTTTGCACATACTCAGCAGGAACACCTTTCTGAACACGATACCAGCATTCCTACCTTTTTTATGGTGCTCTACTATTCTGAATTTGGTGACATGAACGTGCATTCTTTGCCATGGGAGGTAGCAGCAGCTGCAGTGTACCACTTTTCTTTAGTTGATACTCCTCAGGTGTGTAGCTGATACTGTGCACCTGGTTGTTGTGCAGTCAGTCGCAGATATATGAAGATGCAGCAGGTGTTCAGGACAACATAACTGTGCTTGCTTTACTCTACATCTGTGCCAGTGCTCTAAGATCTTGCTGCTGGAGAGCACCCTATCATTTTATATGTGTAAAAGTACAAAGGCAACATATGGAGTTGGCTAAGACACTTGATACTGCAACTGTAAATTATCCAAGCTGCAAAATCCATGTTGAGAAGTGGTAATGACAAATAAGCAGTAAGCATTTATTTTCATTTGTAGTTGGATAACTCTTTCACTCCAAACATTCAGGTATAATCTCTTCTCAAGGCTGTGCAGTCTTCTGTACTGATTTTTGTAACTGTTTTTCCACCTATGGCATCTCGAGGCAGCAGTTTCCAAAGCACCAGAATATATTGACAGATACCAGGTGCTGTGTCAACATTATACACTCAATGTACTTTTCATTTGGAGAGGGCTGTGTCAAACACTGTTTTTTTTGGCTATTTGGAGGGTCAGACTCAAGGTGCAGAGTCAGATCCAGATGCCTATATTTAGGTAGACAAAGTTTCCTTCTGGAGGTCTTTAAAACAATCTAATCCTTTCCATCATCTAGACAGAGAACACAGACTCTTACGATAAGACTGATTTTGACTCAGTCTTAAAGGATTTTGCCAACCTTAGAGATTCTATGATTCTATGGTTTACTGGACCCTCCAAAATAAGGATTCAAGCATTGTGATCTAGTCATGTTATGGACTGTCTTATCTGAAGGTCATTGATTATATAGCCTTTAACAGAGTCTTGGATTTGGGCTTTGAATTTGGTCTGATTTTCTATGAATTGGAAATGCCACCTTCTGCTACAGTAGGGAACACAAGTCCCTTTGTTGTTATCAGAAAATGTGACAATATAGGCAGTAATGTGCATAAGAGATGACAAGGACAGCTGAGACAAAGACATGTCCTGCCTGAGTTAAGCAAGGTTTTCCTTCCAAAAGAAATGTTGAAAGAATGTGACTAAACTACTATCAGAAGCTACATAGACTGATATAAGGCTGGGATTGTGGTTTGATTTACCATCCCTGTGCATATGCTTTATGAGACTATTTCTATTTATATGCTTAGCATATGTGACTCTTGCTGTATTTAGCTATAAGAGTGAACATGGACATGGGGCATTTATGATACTTCTGTGCAGGATGTTGCTTTGTATTTATTTTCTTACAGAAAAAAGGATTATACAGGAAAGAATTTATTTTATTGTAAATTAACCTTCTAAATGCTGAGTGTAACTAAGCTAGTCTGGGATCTCTCTGCAGTTGGTGGTAAAAGATAGGCACCTACCCTGCCATTCCATTCACTCTTACAGAGGTGTAGTGATTCAGCCAGTCTCCTTTTTGTCAGCAGAGAGGCATGATGACCAGATCAGGGCTAACTTCTAGGTGGTTCAAGTTTGATGAAATAATCCCATGCATAGTGGCCAAGATAAGAGACTGCAAAAAAGAAAAGAAGGTGTCATGGTTAAGAGAGCTGAATGCAACCATAGGGAATTTTACTCTATCTGTGCATCTGTCAGGGAATTCCTGTGGGACTCTTGGTAAGTCACTGAACAGGTGGTCAATAATTGTGTGTTTCTTGTGTTATGGGTGTCTGGAGTCTGATTTACAGAAGCAATAAACACTCACAACTGAAATTGAAGTAAATTGTAATTTTATTGTAGAATGCTACATGCTCATAAATACTTAGTCCTGTTGTTCTTAAACCGAACATCCCAAACCGTAGAATACTTTGGGCCTCACATTCTTTGTGTTGTTATTCCCAACTGTAAAATGGGAATAATCATACTCATCTCCCAGAGGTGTTGTGAAAGTGAACTCACTAGTGTCTAGGAAATATTTAGGAAAGTTTTACAAAGAAGCCCTTGGGGAAATTAATAATTTTGTATTCAGAGCAGGATTTGAATGGTAAGCAGTGAGACCTTGAGCTATACACTGAACAGAGAGGAAACAACAATATTGAGTATCTGTTTGTTAATTGAGCATTGGCCTTAATATGAATTGAATGAAGCAAGGGGAAAACAACAGAATGTGATTATGCCAGTTTAAAGACTTCTTAAAATAGAGACACAGGGGAGATTAGAGTTCTTGGAGGTAACATAATTTTGCCATTTCCCAGCCTTTGAGTGGCAGACAACAAACTGAAAAGTAATCCTGCCCAGAAATGTCATTTTATGTCTTATGGACTGCCTTTGGCATTGCTTTCTGAATGGTGGGTATTAATCAGGAAAACATTAGACACTTGAGCTAATGGGTAGGAATTCTAAATTACTGTTTGTCTTCTTGTCACAGCAGGTTCATTCTTTTGGCTGAATGTCTCAAGTTATGTGGAGGGGCATACAACTAAAGAATTTCACAATGAGGACGTCTTTGGGGGGCAATGTGATGGATTTCATAGATATTGGCTCTCAGCAGACCTAGGAGTATTTGGTTGTCTTCCACTTTCTAGAAAGACTCTGCTTCCACACCCAAATAGTGCATGTCTTCACCTCTAGTCTGCATTTACATTACCCTCTTCCTCCATGCTGCATTTTTCTACATAATTTAAAAATTTATTCCCTGTCCAGATCTCCATTTTCTCACCAAATAATGGTCAATCTCTTCCCATCAAGCTTTTCAACTAGCTGAGTTAATCCCATTTTCCTCCTTCCAGATTCTTGTCCACACTCTTCTCCTAAAGTGCCTGTATGCCCATCTCCAGTTTCACTCATTCCTGTTCCCAGTATCTTTTCGACACAATCCTTATCCGTTTTGTCTCCTTGTTCTCTTCTGTAATAGGTTAAAACTAAACCAGCAGGTTAGCCTATCTGCCTCCCCCAACACAGAAGTGAGGGAAAAACAACACACAAAAAACCTCCAGGTTGAGACAAAAAAGAGTGAGAAGAGAGTTTACTGAGCAAATCAGATAATCATAATACAAATGCACAATTACCTTAGACTTTTCGCAGAAAAAGCGCAGCAGAAAGCAGCAGTAAGCAGGAGCAAGAGAGATAAAAACTTGAGCCAGGAAGCTCTCTCCCCATCCCTCCCTGTCCTGCTGCCATCTTTATGGAAGAGAGCCCACACCCAAAAATCCGGAACATAAAAGCAGCAACCAGAACAGGAAGCCTCCCATGTTACAACCCAAACTTCAAGCCCCACAATACATTGGTCAAGCTAGTGCTTTCAGTTTGAAGCTGGCATGAGGCAGGATGGTTTTGAGTAACAGCAGCAGATTAAGACTCAACCTATGACACCTTCCAACAGACTTACACATGCATATCTGCAGTATGCACACCTACATCTATATAACACAAATTTCAATTTCAATGGCAAGGAAAGCCTTTTTCAGCTGTGCTGGAGCATGTCTGGCATAGATAGAATCTCTCGGGAGTTAATCTGGCAGTTATTACTCTCCTGTAAGGATTTTTAGCATAGTTTCAGAGATTTGTAATTTACCCAGATTTGAGGTAGGTTTACTGGGGGTGAAAGTCCCTGCTCCAACCGTAAACTGGATTTTAATTCTAACCGAATTCTCTTGCTTCTATAAATGCCCCCAGAAATGTCTCCTTGGGATTTGGCTGGAAACAGTCCTCCCTCCGCTGCAAAATAACCATGGCATGTCCCAGCATTCACTGTCTTACAGTTCCAAACAACTTCCCCAGCCTGTAACAGACAACGAGAAGAGTCCTGGTGCCATTCAAGGCCCACACAGTCCTCCTGTCCAGTGCAGGCATGGATTTCTGCTACTCTTTAAAAACATTTGTCTCAAGCTGAAGTTTCCTCACCATCCTCTAGAGTAGTGCTTCTGCATGGGGACGATGTGAGCTGAAAGTGAGAGCAGTGAGAGCCAGAAGCAGATGCTTGATGGAAAACATAAAACACTAATTTTGATCTTACAATCAAGGAAGTGTCTTGAACGGAGAAGTTCTGGGTAGCCTTCTTCAGAGGTAGTGCTACTAAGTCACCTGAAAATCCTCATCTTCTCAGGAAGTTGTGCTCCTAGCCAATACTTTTAAAATTATTTCATATCCTTCAATGAAAGCTGCTAAGTATATTTTATGCAAATTATCAGTATATTTGTTTAAAAATATGAACACTAATCCTATGAAAATGATCCCCAACAACAAAGATATGTACCCTCTCTACTTTTGCTGATCTATGCAACTAAAGCATTCAATATTTTTTTCAGCTATTGCAATTCATTTTATTTTTAAATTTGAGATAAAGTGAGCACCTAAACAACAAGGAAATTAAATGAATGATCATTTAATGCAAGAAAATACAAAATATTGTAACAGGTTTTAATGAAATGATAATCGAAATGATAAACCAATAAAAAAGTTTACAGTACAAGTTTGCAAGGTGTCTTAGAAGAATATATCAGTACTATAGAAAATCTCCTGATAATACAAGACAGTATTTTCTGTAACCAGGGGAATAAATTGCCAAACAGAACCCATTTCAGTTTTTGATGTACTAGCTGTTGTGTGAGGACAGCATATCAGCAGCCATTTTATAGATGAAATGTCTATTTATGTCCTATTACAGAGCCTCCTGATCTAGAGAACTTTGCTTTTAATACCAACGCACAATTTGCAATTCAGTAACCTTCACTGTAGCTAGGAAGGTGTTTCTCAGGACCAAATTGGCAGACATGTTGTGGATATAAAGAAGGGTCAATCAAGACACTTTTTCTTCCTAGAAAATGTTGGCTGTTATTCTAATTTCACTTCTGTCAGATTAATGCCAGCATAACTGTCCTGTGTCAGACCATTGGCTGTGATTGGATAGGTGCATAAGAAGAAATCATGCCTGTGAAACTGAGGCAGGGAAAATGAAGGAAACTTCTGTGAAAAATAAACAGGAAAAAAAAAAGGTTCATTTTTTGAGAAGAGGATTGATGGAAAGAGATGAATATGAACATCTTATTCAGCTGCTGACTACACCTGCCTAGGTCAAACACCCAGAAATTTGTGTCCTGTAAGTAACGGAAATACTTCTTGTCATTCTAGTACCCCGTCAGCTCAGGATAGTACATGGATTTTCAAGGCTATCCTTCCTTTGATCTCCTCATCAACCTGCTGCTCATCTGCATGCCACCAAGAGGATCTCTCTCCTCCACTGAACGACATTTCTTTGGTGCTGGCCCTGAAATCTGGGTCTTTGTGTCAGCAGGTCTCTGGCTGCCTGGATCTAACCACTCAATTTGTCTTGAGTGAACATACACAAAACTTCACTAAATTTCAGCTAAGTGCTGAACCAGATTCCCTAGCTATGAACAGATTTAGCTTGTGGGTCCTAAAAGAAAACGACTAAACAAACACACGAAAAAGGCCAAGTTGTGCAAAATTAACAACAAAGACACTGTTTCTCAGCAGTGGCAGCTGCTGGGATTTGTAATCATAGCTTTATCACAGCAGTTTTTAAGGAAAGCTTCTTTCACTGAAGTACTTTTAAACTCTGAATGTGCAGAGGAAATAATACTAGCCCTTCTGAGTCACTGGTTCCTTTATTTCTCCGCTACTGGAAAAAAACAAAGGTGGCAACCTGGGTGCTGTGTGCAGTGCATGTGTGTGTGAAAAACGCACTTCTTAAGACAAAAAAAAAAATCACTCATTGCTTTAGCATTAGTAAAAGAAAAAGAGAGAAGTTTACAAGTAACAACGATTACACTTCCAGCTGATAATTGCAGTAAAGATCTCTTCTCCAGAAGTGAAAGAAGGCACTTGCACTGTCCCACACAGCAGAGGACTACTGGTCCCACAAACTGTGAGAAAAGACTGTTAGAGAAGAAATAAAAACTGAGTAAAATTTAAATTTAACAGAAACTTGTGAAAAGAAGCTGGAGGAGAGATAACTGGTCCAGAAATCAATTTTTTATGAGAATGTCTTTGAAAGCTGCTATTAACAAGGTGTAAAACATAAATCCGTCTGTGGGCATCTTAGGGGCTATTAGCAGAAGCAAAGTGCACTGCCGCAGAAGTGACAGGGAGAAGAGAGTTGGGTCTGGCTGTTCACAGGCTGCCCTTGCCTGTGTCTGCACCACTGATGAGGCTGCCCTCTGCTTTGCAGGGTTCAGGGTGGCCTTGCAGAGGGGAGGACGGGAAGATTACATACAGGAGGAAACCCAGCACAGACTGATGTGCTAGAAGTTCAAAACCTCTGCTGGGAAGTCAGTGAGTGTGGAGAGGAGAGGGATGCTCTTTGCTGGCACTCTGGGTGGAAAGAAGACCACTTTCTTGCAGAGAATGAGTGCATTGTGTGAAACACTTCAGACACTAATTTAGTCCCAGAAGCTTAACAGAGCAGTATGACTTCGTGCTAGTCAGTATTTCATTGTGTGAGCACATACAAGAGAAAATACAGCTGTAAAAATGGGTCTATAGAATATGTGGGAATTATCTGGTGTGAGGTAACCGTAGCATTTCAAACCCGCATCACAAATTGGCCTTGTCTGGCAGCCGCTGTGTTTCCATATGCCATTGTCTAATTACAGCAAGTTTGTTTTGACCCAGTACCAGTGACTGAGTCACTTATTACCTTCCCTTTTGTTAAAAAGCCTGTGAATCGCTGTTGCAGTTTGTAGCTTGATTGGGTTTTTTGTTGTTGGTGGTTTTTTTTTTTTCTGAGTGTTCCCAGCTATTGCATTTGTGACTTGATAAAAATAAAACAAAGGGAGAAAAAAAAAATTTCCCTAATATTTTTTTAGATTCCTGTTTCTGCTGGGAAGTGGCAAGTGGCTGCCGAGAGTGGTGGAGAGGCAGTCTGCCTCAGCAGAGGGTGCTGTCTTCTCACGCTAGTGCTGCCTGAACGAGAAGGTCACTCAGCCTATTGATAAATCACTGTGCCGTGATTCCTAACTGACAGCTCAAACTAACATCAAGCTGGATGAGAGAGAACAAAAGGCCATCAAGCAGCCATTTTCTTGACACTTTTATTCAATCACCAGCAGATTGCTTACGACAGCAATAGCAGCTGTTTTGTCTTCATCTTTCCACATTTGATAAAAGGTGTCAACTCAAATTTTTGTAAATAATTCACTTACCCCTACTGCACACACCAGCACTGTTCAGCATATGTATTCTGCGCGAGCAGATCACTGAGGCAGGTCAGGGCTCAATGATATCAGCTGAAGGTCATCTGTGATCTAAACGGAAGCACTGATAAAGCTGCAGTCCCTCAAGGTCAAAGATAAGAACTACACTGAGATATTTGTAATGTGGACAAAAGGTTAAACAATAGAGAGAAAAGTACGGTATTGTTTGAGTTAACACACTAATGATTTTTCTATTGTTCTTTAGGAAACACTGTTGCAGTGAATTCAGATGGTTAACCCTTTCTGAGTATGGCGTATGCTTAAGTGCTGGATGCGAGCAACTAGAGGATATTACTTCCCAAAGTTGGTAATGTTAGGTAGAAGCTCGTAGCTTTAACATGCTGCTGCTAATATGTCTGAGCTGCAAAAGGATACAACAGCAATTTTTATTGCAGGCATTGAAAAGAAAAAAAAATAAAAAGCAAACCACCAAAACCCAACACCTCAACCCCCCTTGGATAGACTATCAAACAATATTCATTTAAAAGATTAATGCATTTAAGTAAAACACATTTTACCTTGAATTTCTCCTTAAAATAAATTTCAGTGCCAGACCTGAGGAGAATTAGAGAATGTGCCTAGCATTTCCTGTTGTAACAGCTTCATTTTCTTTAAAGGTTTGGAGAAACTAATAGAGAGATCTTTGAATTATTGCAATATGACACTCTATCTGATGCTGGCAGTAGCCAAAGCACTGAGATTAAAAATGATACATCCTTCAGTACTAGGTTGGGGTGTTTTTTTCCACCCAGTTATATTACTCAGAAAATAAATCTAAGCAACAAATAGTCACTGTTTATCACTATTTGGTTTATACTTTCTAATAGCCAAAGTATATGTGCATTTGAGATTCTGTCTGTGCTCAAACAGCAGGGAATTTATTGCATGTAATTGATGTACATGAAGATCAGAGAACAGTTGCCTTACATTTTCCTGTTCTTTCTGCCTTGGTGCAATGGTAAAAGCAACTTGCCTTATTCCACTGTACTTGTGATAGAGAAACAACAAGATCTGAATAAAGAAAAGGTCTACTTTATTTTTAGCTAAGAAAGGCAGTACAGGAATACTTTCTTACTGAAAGCAGAAATCCTGTCTGCATCACTATAATTCCTTACCTCCCCAATTGTATATAAGCTAACAGAAATAGCCTCAATTAGAATTAAGCAAAATGTTTTCAGCAACTTATTTTATTTGTGGACATTGCTTTGTGTTATTCTTGTAGAATATTTACACTGCAGTTTCTTCAAAGATACTTTTTTTTTTCCCCTCCAACGTGTAATATTCTTTGTAATTTCAAGTGTCTTAGAGAATCAATTAGGAAAGAATTTTCAGAGTTTTTACCTAAAAATCAAATTATGTTTTATGATGCAGACTGGCCAAATAGTTCACATGACGGTATTTCTGTCTTTTGGCTTCTGTGTCCTAGAAACAAAAGGATGTCTTGAAAAAACTGCTAGGATTTTGAATCTGTCACCAAGCTTGCGAGTTTAAAAACTTCAGAAAACTTTCCATTTTCATTCATGCTACTATCTTGCTCAAAGCATCGTTCTCAGAAGAAAGTAGACCACTAAAAATTAGTGTCTGTCTGAAGAATTAAAATGTGATGCTCTTTTATCACAAAGCCATTGCTTGTGTATGCACACTCGTAGAAGTGAAGGTTGTTGTTTTGTTATTTAATTGTCATTATGGAAAAGCACTGGTAAAGATTTATGGAGACACTGATCATTTGTTTTAAGCTCTATTATGTTATATAAAAGCAATCAATGTGTTCTATTTACCAATTTACTAATTCTGCAATTACCAGTCTATGGCTCCTGACACATTGTAACTGTAAAGAATAATCTGTGTACTTTAGATGTTTGCATTCTTAATATTATATTAAACCTCTTCTTCCTCAAGCAATAATACAGGCAAACCTGTTTTAGTCATGTTAACTCACGTTTCCTTTCCACGAGCATATAAGAAGTGTATGTCCATATGAGATAAATTCATGCTACCTATAATTTTGCAAATAGTTATAGACTTATTTTTCTGGCATTTACTTGTGGAGCCAGCTGCATGTTGTGAAACTGCAGTTAGTATGACCATGTCAGAAATTATCCTCCTGTCCAAGATTAGTTTCACTGCCTATGCCTCATATGGACCAGTACCTGTCAGGCTCCTTGGAATTTAATATACTATGTATTGCACATTATTTCAGACAGAAAAACAAACAAACAAACAAAAACAAACAAAAAACTGACTAAACCCAAAAGAAGCTGTACAGGAACAATTTTAAGTTCTAAGGCTACTTCGTTAGCTTGTACAAATCAACATGTGTTGTTTCAAGGTAAATGAAGACAGAGGGTGAAGATGTTTTACTGAAACTTGGATTAAGTATGAGGAGAGATAATAGAAAAATCGGTATGTAGAGAAATGACAAGGGAACATAAGAGTATTGAAGAGTGAAGGAAAGACACATATAAGGATCAGAGGCACCAAAATGGGAAAGGAAACTGCTATGGGACATGGAGTGTGGACACAGTAAACTGAGGCTTTGATCAAAAGAAAGCAGAACACGGTGGAGGACATAGCAAGACAGAATCTTCTTTCCTTGTATTGAACTTTGACTCTTCCTTCTTTTCTAAATCTAAGACTATGGGCACTTAAAAAGAATTGCCAGGCATTGTTAATTTATTGCAAGTAATGTGATTTTGGCCATGACTATGGGAACATTTGTGATAATTGATTCTGGATGAAAATGCCTCTTTCTTGTCCCTTAACTTGCACAGAAGGTTAAGACTTGCACTCAGCTCCAAGCCAAGAGAAGTTTTTACTCAATTCTATGTCCTCGATAATCTTTATTATTAAATATCTCTAGGTAACTCTCACTCACCTATTTGCCACATAAGAAAAATAAGAGCTTAACAATGTCATTGAATTAATTCTATAAACAGAATGTGTCTTCTAGTATAGCAGATCCAAATGCCATTTACTGTACTGCGGTTAGTATCAAAAGTAATAAACTAATCAAAGTGCTTATGTAGCACATACTGTTTGCATAAATTTTTGTTAGCAGGGCAGATTACAACTGATAGCTAAAAAACACTATGAGCACTTCTGATTTTAAATCCAAGCCTTCAGGTTTTATCCTTACAGCAGGTCAAGCTTGCCTATGATATCTTCAATCATTAGTTCTCAATTTGTTTCCTAAGGAAAGTAAAAATGCCCCATCTTCATTCTACTGCTTTCTAAATACTCTTGCAAGGGAAATCTGTGTTGTGTCTTCCCAGAACCAGATATAGGACAGTAAATTTAAGGTATTTTTAGAACTGCTCTCTGGCACCCAAGGCTAATTGAAAAAGAATGACTGGCATCTATGCTGTTAAAATCTTTGGCTTCCAAACCAGCACAGCCACACATAAATTGCTACCACTTAATCATGGTTTGTTGGATTTGCTAGCTCCTAAATTATGCCTGGGAGTGTCTGTGAGAATGTTATTTGGCCTGGACCAAAACCACAGCAAAATCTGTTCTGTTGGTTCAGCAATATGAAGAACCAAGATCCAGACCCTTGAAATACTTCTAGATAGCAACAGTTCCTGAGAAAGTACAGCAGAGTACTACTCTCCTTAGCTCTCCAAGAATGAAAACATAAAATCTTCAATGACTACAAAAATATTTTGGTGTGCTTTTGTACAATAGAAAGTGTAGAAGTTAATACAAAGTCCTTGCAAAACTGGCTGAACTTTTAACTTGCAGTACACACTTAGGAAGCAGTCTTGGCTACTATTTTTTGCAATGCTTGTTTACTACTTAATGGGAGCAGATCCTTTAGGAAGAGACTGAAATATTTAATTGTAGAACGTGACTGGGATTGAGAGCAATGTATGCAGGAGATATTACCTCTGTGTCCAGGGGGTGGACAACCTTGCCTGAGTACTCAATAAAGGTCAAGAATTGAATTAATATGCTTATCTTTCCAGAAAACAAGCCTCTTTCTAGAAGGCATAACATTAGTGCTTACCAGGCTGCCCTAGGGAATCACTAATGATGTACAAAGCTTTCTACCTATAGGTCACTGATTTTAATCCAATCCAGCTCAACAAAGCCTAATTTTTCTTCTGAATGCTTTGTAGCTTATGTGTAAGTTGAGCGGGTTTTCCAGATAGTGAGACGTACTTATAAACTTCTAATCTGAAGCATGCTTGTCTTGCATAATAGATGCTTTAAAACTTTTCCAAGTGAATTCTGTATCAAACCCATAACTTTTAGATAGCTAATGATTTTTTTTCTCCCCAGAAAGTACCTAACATCAATGTAAAGCTTTCAAGCAGTAGTATGTCAGCAGCAGCTCCGAAGAAAGGATGCCATTAGTTAATTAATCTAATTTTGAAAAATACCATATTTCTAATTAGAATTGGTTGTGAAGAAGGAAGGTTGTAAGTTCAAGTCCCACATCACAAGCTCACTCCTGTCTTTGATCTCTGCTGTTAAGTTGAGACACTAGTTACCTCATCTCCAGCGTGTCTATAAAACATGTAGTGGAAAGCCCTTTATATGGAACCCTAATCAGTTAGCCTGTAAAAATCTACAAGTAGGAAACAAGCAAACCAGGACATCTCTGGAGTGTTGGAGACAACACAGATGCAAGTTAAGGTGATGCCCTGCTGGAATAACTGGTCGAGGATGTAACAACTGGTGGCAGTCTTGGGGGTGGCTACTATTAAGCAATGCAGTTATGCAGTTCAACATCCTTTAGGAAGGCAGGCAAGTAGGCAGAGTACAGACCATGGCCTTAAAGCAATGGGACTTTGACTTACTCAGGAAAGTGATAGGTGAGATCTTGTGGGAAACAGCTTTAAAGGGCAAAGGAGCTTAGAAAAGCCTGCAGGTCTTTAAGTGCAACCATCTTCAAGCTCAGAAATAGTCCAATCTGATGCTCAGGTAAGCTGGTGAGTGTACCAGGAGACTGGCTTGGCTGAACTTTAAACTCATGACTGAATTCCAGTGCAAAAGACAGTGTAAAAGAAAATGTTAGTGAGGACAAAGTGTGAATAAGAACATAGAAACACTGCAGAAATATTATGGATTTGAAACTGGCAAAGGGCATAAATAGCAACAAGTAGAACCATCTCCCATCCTGATGCTGGGTCTCCTGATGCTGGGCTTCCTGGTGAACAAAGAGGATAGACTTGAGTCAGCATTGTTCCCCATCAGTGGTAGAGGCTAACAGTGTCTTCGGCTGTGACAGCAAGAGCACAGACAAGTAATCAAGTGAAATAGATATTCTCTGATATTTCAGCTATTACTAACCTGCATTGGTAGTGTTGCAGCCACAACTGGTTTACCAGTGAGTACAGGAAAGACACTCATAAGCTGAGGTGAATTCGGTGGAGGGCCACTAACACTGTTGGGGCTGGAGCCTTGTGAGAAGGCCTGAGGGACAGGCTCTTGTGGTATTAGGTTATACGTTACGTTATCTTTTTCTGCAAGCAGACTAAGGTAAGGTAGTTATGAATTAGGATTATGTTACATTATATTAAACTCTTATCTCTTTATCCCAACCCCGAGTTTCGTGTGCTACTTTTTCCTCAGTTCTGTGTTAGGGCAGCAGGCAGACTAACCCCCTGTTTTTTCTTTAAACAATTACAGCATTATTTGCATTGTTTGCTGTAATACAGTTCAAAGCTTTGAAGACAGAAAAAACCCCACAGTCCAATTTCTTAAGAATGTTGTAGAGTGCTGAGGCATCTGACATAATTTTTGTAGTTCTGAGCAAAACTCTACCTTGGTAAATGTGGGGTGGGCAGTGTACAAATGTGACAAAGAATCACTCTTGGTCCTTTGAATAACAAATATCTGCCACTAATATTATTACCTGCTCGCATTAGAATAAACTTCAGTAGTTCAGTAATCTCTACTGAGAATTTGTGAGCCGAATGGACAAGATGCAAAAAGAACAGCCCACGGTCTCCAAACAAGTGAATTTGATGCTTTTTATTAAGACAGAATGGGAAAACTATGCTCAGCTAGTGCTGGTGATATACCTGTACTGTGGTTTAATGGAGCACTTCAGTCTTTGGGGCTGTCAATTTCATAAGGACTAAATTTACTTTAAAAAAATAACTGACAGATGAATTTAGAGAGCATTTTGTTACTCCAGCCCTGGAGTGGGGACCAGGAGACCTGGGTTCTATTCCCACGTCTGTCACAGGCTTCCTGGACCATCATCTTACATCTTTGTTTCTCAGTTTCCCCTTGGGCATAATACGGATAATACTTACCCACTTTACAGGGCTTAATTCATTAATGTCTGTGAGGTGTCTTGAGATCTGTGTGCACAAGGCACATTAGCACTGCAAAGCATTTAGTATATTATTTTATTATTTAAGACATCTGGGACCATTTTCACTGATGTGCTCTATCCATTTTGCACTGCTTTGGTGTTGCAAAGCAGCCATATCCCTTTTTAACAGGCCAGTGAGGCTGACTTTATGACTGGCTTAATTTACCAGCCATCCAAAGAATCTGAAGCCTGCTATCAGATATGGTTCTTCTTTTCCATCCCTTTGCTAAAATGATGACTTCTTTTCTTTTCTTCTTCTTCTCTTTTTTTTTTTTTTTTTTGTTTAATTTGGGCAAAGTGGTAAAGTGGTAAAGTGGCAAAGTGGTAAAATACTTTGGCAAAGTGAAACACAGGAATGATACTGATGGAAAAATGACTTCCCTATGTATATGCTAGGTGACATGTAAAGGTTAACTTGCCTGAAATTCTGATATGGACAAAAATATGACATCTTCTGGCAACCAGATATTGGTTTTTAAAACCAATGGAGGCTCACGGATAGGAACTCAGTTACACCATTATTAAATCTCTTTCTACTTTTCCACCAAATTGCTATTTTTTTCCTAGATTGCTTTCATTAGTAAGGACACCAAAATTTCTTAAGTAAACTATTTCACAGCAGTTGCCATTTCAGAAGGATATCAACTGTGCACTATAAGGATTAGTCTCCTTAAAACAATAAATTGTAGTTCAACTCTATGCACGTTTATTCACACACAAACACACACGTGTGCAGACATTTACACGTTCAGTGTGAGAAACAAAAGATACTTTATCAATTAGTGCATTGGGTTTGCATGGTAGGGTTTTGCTGGTGGTGGTGGGTCTGCAGGAGTGGCTTCTGTGAGAAGCTGCTAAAAGCTTTCCCTATGTCCAACAGAGCCAATGCCTGCTGACTCCAAGTTGAACCTGCCACCGGCCAAGGCCAAGCCCATCAGCAACATGAAGACATATTTAAGAAGGGAAAAAAACTGCTGTGCAATAGTGTCTGGGGGATAGGAGTGAAAAAAGATGAGCAAAACAACTCTGCAGACCCTGAGGTCAGTGAAGAAGGAGGGAGAGGAAGCGCTCCACAAATTGCCCTGCAACTCATGGTGAAGACCATTGAATCAGACTGTGCTGCTGAAGCCCGTGATTAATGGTGGAGTAGATATCCACCTGCAGCCCATGGAAGACTCCATGCTGGAACAGGTGGATGTGCCCAAAGGAGGTTATGACTCCAAGGGAAGACCATGCTGGAACAGGCACCTGGCAGGACCTGCGGACCCATGAAGAGAGTAGCCTATATTTGTTGGGATGACGTGTGACCCTACAGGGGACCCATGTTAGAGCAGTCTGTTTCTGATGAACTATACCTTGTGGAAGGGACTCATGCTGCAGCAATTAAGAACTGCAGGCCTTGATAAGGATTCACACTGAGGAAGTTTGTGGAAGACTGTCTCCTGTGAGAGGGACATGATGTTGGAGCAGTAGAAGAATGTGAGGAATCCTCCCCCTGAGAAGGAAAAAGTGTCAGAAACAACACATGATGAAGTGATTGCAATGACAATTCTCCATCCCCTTGTGCTGCTTGAAGGAAGGAGGTAGAGAACTGAGAGGTGAAGTGAAGCCCAGAAAGAGAGAGAGCCATGGGGAAGGTATTCTAAGATTTGGTTTTATTTCTCATCACCCTACTCTGATTTTGATTGACAATAAATGTAACTAGTTTTTTCCAAGCCAAGTTTGTTTTGTCCATGATGGTGATTGGTGAATGATCTCTCCCCGTCCATATCTCGACCCATGAACTCTTTGCTATATTTTCTCTCCTCTGTCCAGCTGAGTATGGGAGTGATTCAATGGCTTTGGAGGGTGCCTGGCATTGCAACAGGGTCAACTCATGACGATTAACCACTCTTGGGTCCTCTGAATGATAAAATTGTTATTAATTTCTTTAGAGTGACAATAAAAAGGGTTGGTTTCACAGAGTTTTTACTCTTTTGTGGGACACATGGAATGGAGCCCAAGTTGCAGCACAATCTTGATATCGATCTCTCAGAGAGAGACTTAATTTGTCAATGACTGTAATTTGCCAAGCTTTATGAATCCATTCTTCTTCCTTTGGAGGAATATTTCTCTTCCAGATCTGTGCTATTATATTTTCTTTTTATGCAGTAAAGATAAAAAATGACATACATTTCTGAAGTCTTCCACAGACACAGAAACAAGTATCAAATTGGTAAAAGAATGTGGAACCAGAAGGCGTACTGGCAGTCCTCTATCTATCCCCTTACTTTTAAAGGCACTGTGCCATGTAACATTAGTTGTTAACCTATCATGCTTTCCTCAGAAACCACTAAAAACTTATGCCCTCACTCCCATAAGAAGGCAACTCCAAATGCTCTGTAATCAGAAGGATAGATCTTCCAACTTCCTCTCTGAATTAAATCATATTTAGTTTGCATCCATGTTAGTCTTCCCAACCTTGTTCTTTTCACTGTGTGTGAACTCCCCAAGACCAAACTGGCAGGTCTGGGGGTCCAGGTTCCCTGACAGGGATGGTCAGTAGTATGCAGTAAGGAATAGCATATGACTGGGCTGCTGCTTGAAGGAGTGCTGTTTGGACAGCCTGTGTCTCTTTTCTGCTCTCTCCTCCTTATTGAGCTATTTCATTAGCCTTTCTCTAGATCTCTTTCTATCTCAAGTCATCTTTCCTGAATAAACAGAACTGCACATAATTTTCCAATTTTCCAGGTGAAAAATTAACTGTGAGTGATGATATTAATGTTGTCCTATCTTTGCTGGATATATCTTCCCAGGAACTGGGTTTTTTTTTTGTTTGGTTGGTTTTTGTTTGTTTGCTTGTTTTTTCAGCTAAAACACACATAAATATCCTGTGATCAACTGACACAGCCTGTTCTTTCCAATTTATAGGATCGTATCTTGTAATTTGAGTTCCTGTTACTAGTTCTTGATTGTGTGACCTTCCTTTCTTTTTTTCAGACCATTTCCTGTATTCCAGAAATGAAGGTTATCCAATCCCTCCTGTAGAATATTTCAGTTCTTTTTCAGCCTGGATTTTTCTTGTGATAGGGCCAAAGATGTTGAGTCAGAAGGGAAACCTGAGCTCCAGGAGTGCTCACACATTATTGCTCAGAAACATGTGGCTGAGGTTTGGCTCTGCAGCTCAGAAAGTGCAAGAATGTCTATGACTGCACTCATTGATCCAAGTCACCAAAATGTACTATTAGGTTTGTAAAGAAGCTTATGATGATATTACTGTTACTACAGTCTGAACAGTGTAATATGTTGAATTTACACACATCATCTTCATCTTGTGTTTTGACTAACACCTGAATAATTGTTCCAGTTATTAGGTAGACATTTGCGTAGAAAATCATAGAATCATAGAATCAACCAGGTTGGAAGAGACCTCCAAGATCATCCAGTCCAACCAATCACCCAGTCCCATCCAATCATCTAGACCATGGCACTAAGTGCCTCATCCAGCCTTTTCTTCAACACCTCCAGGGACAGCAACTCCACCACCTCCCTGGGCAGCCCATTCCAATGGCAAATCACAAATGTTCTCCTAAGCCAACATTAAGTGACATTTGAAGTTATATTTAGAATACAATTTCTGATAGCCAAACCATTAAAAAGATCAAATTTCTCCTGGACTGGGGTAATCCAAACAGAGAGTCATCCCTCTGTCTGTAAAACTACATAGATTCCAGACGTGTAATCTGATCAGAAATTCACATGTGATGGGTACCTGAGTATTTTTTGCATGGATAGTATTGTTAGGCAATCAAAGATGCAAGATTAACTTACCCGTGTGAGTCTCTCCTCACTAATTTTGTATCTATATTTTAACATGATCAGATAGGTAAGTATTATCATTTGCTGTTATATTTGCTGACCAGGTTGGTCCCTTCTGATCTTGTTACATGATAGCAGAATGTAATTTTATATCTCCAGCTCTGAGAGCTGCTTGTTACAGTTTTAGTCCAAGTACTTCCTTTTCTTTGATTTCCAAAGGTCCTGAAAATACCGATCTTTAAGAGAACCTACAGTTCATAAGTCTGTTGTCAAGTCTGTAAAAACTAAGATAAACTTCAACCCCGATAGGCTGGTCTACATTGTTTTATATTTTCAAAGGTAGATATTTGCAAAGAAAAGGTCCTGAAGTATGCACTATTAAAACCTGGCAGTAACTGTAATATTTTTTGGACCCTTTGTCATGGTAGGCCTAAACAAGCCTCTTGGGCTTGTACATGTCCTGGCTTATGCAGACATGTTTTTCTGCTCTCTCTCCTTCTGTTTTGGGGAGAGCAACCGCGGGAAAAGGGACAAAGGACCTGGTGCCACTAAGTCTGGGGTCTGGGGTCTGTCCATCACCTGCGGTAAACAGAGTGCACACGATTGCCTTATGCNGGGGTGGTGTGAGTTCCGATTAATTAATATTAATAAATTATATATTAATATTTTTATAATATCATCTCGCAGTACCTAATTACCCCCTCCCCGACACCTTTGAATGAAGATGAAGGGGTTTGATAGTAGTATATTTTTTATTTATGCTATGAGAAGCATCTACTCTGATCACATCTCATAGCTTACATAACAAAAAAGGCTGATGAACTGTAGAGTGGTGAAAGGGCAAATGTGACTGACCAGTGTGAGTCAGCTCTTGTCTTAATGTAGACTGTCAGTGTGGAAACAGCAGAGATACTTAACAACCGCAATCATTAGACATAACCTTCAGAGTCACGCAGCAACACTGTCTCTCATTCCCTTAAGCCCATATATTACCAATTATGGAATGAAGAAATTGTAAATGACTGGTGATCTCATAAAATACCACTTTGTTTTTGAGAACTTGCATGATGCATTGTTCAAAAAAACACGTGAAACTTTTTATAATAGTCTAATGTGACACCACAATAACAAACACTATTTTATGACGTGGTATTGATGCTTGGCTGACATCAGGCAACTCTATTCCTTGCCTAAAAGTAAATATTGGTGAGGGCAATAAACAGACATAAACTAGGTGCCTTCCTTCAAGTTAAGACTTAGCATTACACAGTACTTGATACCACAAACTTTTACAAAACAGAAATGGATGCAAAAGAGATAAGATGATAGTATTTGAATTTTTCTGTTTGTTCATTGTGGTGAGAAGAACTGCAGCAATGTAACGGCATACAGCTGCATTATATATTTGGTAACCATACTACAATCATAGAATCATTAAGGTTGGAAAAGAACTCTAAGATCATTAAGACCAATGGTTAACCAACACCACTGTGCCCACTAAACCATGTTGAAAAGTACTGTGTCTACATGTTTTTTAAACACCTTCAGGGATGTACTATTTCATTAGTATCATTGTTCTCCCTGATTGTTGTTATCTCTATGTTGGTGCTATTTTGCTAAACTCTCCTTATGTCAGCCCACAGAGCTTTGCCTTTCCACAAATTCTTCTTCCCATCCCACTGAAGGGTGGTGTTGGTGGGCAGTTGTGTGAGCAGCTACATGGAGCTTGGTTGCTGGCTGGGCCTGAACCATGACAGTTTTTTGTGCAGTTGACACATCTGACCTTGAATATATATGTCCGTGCAAAAAGCAGTTTTGACTAGGCAGAATACAAAAAATAGAGCATACACTTAAGGTTTGAAGTTTTTAAATGGGTAGATGCACTTAGAATGATTTTCAACTTTGCTGAAAGTGCTGCAGTTAACACCACTTCACCTCTACATCTGAGATGCTGAGTTTTTCTTGGTATCATGTTACGCAGCCTCCCTACTTTATAATCAGAATTCAGGGTGATTTTTGTCTCTCAGTTTCAGTTCCCTGACCCTTACCTTGCCTTGTTCTTTCAGGCACACACACAAAATTCAAAACACACCCACAAAAAACAAGGAAGTGTTTAAGGGTCTGCAGATATTTAGAACCAGGCTCAGCCGTCCACACACAGGTGTGCATTTGCCCAAGATATCCCATATCTTGGACTTGGGATATTGGACTCTAGCAGCTGTGCCAGAAATATCTGCCTTTCCTGTAAGTCCTGCATCATTTCATCAGTTCCATATTGATGTTCAACTTACTAGGACGCCTTAAAACAAACTGGATGCCTATGAGTGATCAGCTGAGTTATGCCTATGGTGTCTGCAGGGTGTGATGTCTAGGCTACCACTGTACTCAAAGAAGGCTTATTATGAGATTCATGCCTAAAACTAGATTTATAATACCATTTTAGATATGGCAAGGGATTTAATCTAATTCCAGTTGCTGCCCCAGGGCAAAAGTCTCCCAAAATTTCTGTTCTGTGTTACATCATAGAAAAGTGCTATATTATATCATAGAATCATAGAATGCATTGGGTTGGAAGGGACTTCTAGAGTTTAACTTGTCCAACCCCCCTGCAGTAAGCAGGCCACCTCCATCAGGTTGTTCAGAGCCCCATCAAGCCTGACCTTGAATAGCTCCAGGGATGAGGCCTCCATCACCTTTCTGGCCAACTGTTTAAGTGTTCCACCACACTCATAGTAAAGAACTTCACAGTATCACAGTATCACCAAGGTTGGAAGAGACCTCAAAGATCATCAAGTCCAACCCATTACCACAGACCTCAAGACTAGACCATGGCACCAAGTGCCACGTCCAAACGTGCCTTGAACACCTCCAGGGACGGTGACTCCACCACCTCCCTGGGCAGCCCATTCCAGTAGTGAATGACTCTCTCAGTGAAGAACTTTCTCCTCACCTCAAGCCTAAACTTCCCCTGGCACAGCTTGAGACTGTGTCCTCTTGTTCTGGTGCTGGTTGCCTGAGAGAAGAAAGCAACCTCCTCCTGGCCACAACCACCCTTCAGGTAGTTGTAGACAGCGATAAGGTCTCCCCTGAGCCTCCTCTTCACCAGGCTAAAGAACCCCAGCTCCCTCAGCTTCTTTTCATAGGGCTTGTGCTCGAGGCCTCTCACCAGCAATCTAAATCTATACGTCTCCAGTTTAAAACCATTGCCCCTTGTCCTACTGGTACATGCCTTTGTAAAACAGTGCCTCCCCAGGTTTTTTGTAAGCCCTCTTCAGGTACTGGAAGGCCACTAAAAGATCTTCCCAGAGCCTTCTCTTCTCCAGACTGAATAACTCCAACTCTCTCAGCTTGCCTTTGTAGGAGTAGTACTCCAGCCCTCTGATAATTTTTGTAGCACTCCTCTGGACCTATTTCATCAGGTCCTTGTCTTTCTTGTGTTGAGGGCCCCAGTGCACAGTAAAATGGCAGAATCACCTCTCTAGATCTGCTGGCCACGTTTCTTTTGATGTAGCCTAGGATGTGATTGACCTTCTGGGCTTCAAGTGCAGATCGTTGGCTCATGTCCATGTTCATTTCTACCAGCCTTCTGAGTATGTCTCAGATTAATGAGGACCTCTGAAATGGCTTTCTTTAGGCAAATGAATTTCCCTTAGCGTGTCTGTTTCAGAGTGTGACAAATACCTGTCTAGTTTACATAGGCCACATCTGTACTGACTGTAAAGAGAACTAAGGCACTTAGAACAGGAGTCAGCTGACTGAAAGGAAATGTCTCATGCCATTCAAGGTACACTTAGCATGCAAGTGACATAGGACCCATGGGAGACCTGAGCATCTCTCTAACAGCAGTTGGTTCTTCCAACATAAGACAATTCAAATGGCACTGGACATTTGCATTTAGACTGAGCTGAACTGACCTCCTAGCTTAGGTGGAGACACCTATACATAGACACTGAGGTATAGAAGATCTGACTTCAGACCGAAACCCACCCTACAAGCAAAATATAGCTTCCTGAATGTGAGACTACTGTCACTTGAGGTAATATGGGTTTTCTGCTTAGTCTTCAGCTGCCAATCCAGCCTGGGCTTCCCATAAATTGTGTGTCATACTTGTCACATATATAAGCTTTCTTATATACCTCAAGGCATCTCAGGCGACTTTTAGTCCCTGACTTGAGTGACTGAATGGTGTTCAGCCCTTGATGTTGAACTTTTTTACCCTTCATATTATAAAAACCCCACCATTTTTCTTAATCTTGCATTTGTCCTTTTAAACACCCTGACCCTCATCAACACCGGCAATGAGCTGAAATTAAATTTTCTAGATAGGTTTTACAGATATTGTTACCTTTTAGGTTTTATTGTCAGCGATCTATATCTGGACCACTATGATCCATCTAGGAAAGGAAAAATACCAAACAAAACATCACCCAATTTCTTTACAAGATCAGTGAATCTTCACAGGAAAAAAACCCAAAACAACCTTGTTCCTCAAGTTGCTAACCTGCTCATCAGAGGTGGAGAAATCTCTTCCTCCTGCGATTTTGACATTCCACCTTGATAAAGGAGAAGGCTTTTAAGAAAATTAACCAGGGCATCATTTTCCTCTTTCCTCTACTGAAGATCTCAGGCAAAGCAATCTGCTTCTTCATGCAAAACCTGTTCTTCTATTCAATGAGATAAGGCATAAACATTTATTCTTACCAACTAACTCCACAGAGTTAACCAGTCTGCAAAACTATCTGAAAAACATCCCTTAAGTGGTATCAAAAAAGAGCCAATGGTAAAGATGGAGACATTTAATGTGACACACAATGGAGAATGTTTTAAGGACATGTCAGTATTTCAGAGGTTCAAAACCTAACCATAAAAATTTTCTACCGTTACAAATTATGCAAAATTAATAACCAATATTAATTTTGATATCCAGGTGAAGATTGTTAATAACTATGAAAACTGTTTATTAATATTAAATCTCACCAGCAAAACGTATTTACAAGGTTTGAAATGCACAGTTTGGATACTTCTACACCGAGGGAACAGGCAAAACTGTAAGAGGTAAGTAGCAAATGCAACCACTATACTGGAAGCGAAGGTTCTTGAGGTCAATATCCTGCTTGAGGTTAATTATCCTGCGTATCCACTAGATGGATGCAGGAAGCTCCTTTATGCTTATGGCAGAAGGCAATTAGTGAATTACAAGAGGCTTTAAGTATTTACCCACAAAATAGCATCAGACAGTACCCAGAGCATGTGGAGGGGTTGCTGTTGGTGGTCTCAAAGCTGTTAGAGGCTTTGGAGTTTTCCCAGGTTCTTTTCTTAGGAAGCTGGGAGTCTGGCACAGTCTCTGACCTGGTTCCTCTTGACTCCCGTTTCAGCAGAAGCCTTGCAGAGGGGCAGGCAGGGTGCAATGCCATGTGCAGTCTTGGCACAATGTCACGCTGGCTATGCAGGCCAATTGCCTGCAGGCATTTAGAGCCTGTTCCTGATAAACTCAAGGCAGTGAAGTTTCCAGGCAGTTCAGGATGCAATGAGGCAATAGCAGCAATGGCAGCAGCAGGCATGAATACAACAACAGAGAGCACGTTGTGCTACCTGTTCGTCCCTTTTTATCAATACAGACTGAGACTAACGGGCCTTTGGACATAGAGTAGCCAATCAGGATGGCATTTTGACGAGCTTGACCATATTAGGCGAAGCCAGGACTTTTGTTTTCCTTTCCCGCAGATACTTTCCCCAGAACAGAAAGAGAGGGAACAGGGGAACATGTCTGGGCAAGCCAGAGTCCTTAGTGGCTCCAGGTTCTTTGTCCTCTTTCCCGTGGTTGCTTCTCCCCACAACAGAAAGAGGGGGAGCAGAAAAACATGTCCAGGCAAGCCAGGACATGTATCAGCCTATTTTGGCCTACCATGACAGCTACAAATGGAAACTTGGAATGGAATGCTGCCATATTTGTAAGCAGATTACTTAATTTTAGTAATAATGGATTGTGGGCTGTTATATTGTTATACTTACTAACCTATGGTGATTTTTTTTTTCTAAAAAAGACAAAAATACTATTTTCCTAACATGTGGAAAGGGGTTAGATGAAGTTAGAGTTTTCCTTCCTGTGTGTCAGCATAAAGGAGGAAATAGGAGGTAAAGGCATCAAGAAAAGTGTGTCCTGCAGGTCTAGGGAGGTTCTTCTCCCCCTCTACTCTGCCCTAGTGAGACCACACCTGCAATACTCTGTCCAGTTTTGGACTCCCCAGTTCAAGAGAGACAGGGACCTGCTGGAAAGAGTCCAATGGAGAGCCATGAGGATGACTGAGGACTTGGGCATCTCCCCTACAAAAGAGAAACTGAGAAACCTGTGGCTGTTTAATCTGGAGAAGAGAAGACTGAAAGGAGATCTATAAATGTCTATAAATATCTGAGGGGTAGGTATCAAGTAGCTGGGGCCAATCTCTTTTCACTGGTCAGCAGCAAAAAGACAAGGAGCAATGGCTACAAACTGGAACTGAGGTTTCACCTCAACATGAAGAGAAACTTCTTTACAGTGGGGATGATGCAGCACTGGAAAAGGCTGCCCAGAGAGGTTGTGGAGTCTCCTTCCCCAGAGACTTTCAAAACCTGCCTGGGTGCATTCCTGTGCAGACTACCCTAGGTGATCCTGCCTTGGCAGGGAGATTGGACTCGATCTCTGGAGGTCCCTTCCAACCTCTAATATTCTGTGATTCTTTTATACAGCAATGAGAGAAAATCCAACAAATATTTGTTTTCAGATCTGGGTCTAGGACACTGTAAATCTATAATAACCCTTTTAATACTGTGTTATTGATAAATTTTGAGCTCTGTAGACAAAATTACCTGCATAAAAAAGCTTAAGCCTTGCTTTTAAATTATGTAGAATATTAGGATCCACTGTTCATTTTTGCAGTATTTTTTATCTCATGGGACAAAAATATTTTTAAGAAAATATCAAAACAAGTATAAGGAAATGGGGGCTTCTAATTGTATCAAAATGATCCTTATATCTTTTAAAAATATCAGGTTTTCGTTACTTACTGGACAATATTTTAATACATCTACAGGAGATTTCTGAGGAAGGTAAAAAGAATACAGAAATAGATTTTTCTAGAACTTGTGTGGAGTTATGTAAACATTTGATCCTTTTCCAAAATGCCAGCCAAATACCTCTCCTAAAGATCTGTCTGGTGCAGACGCCTCGCCAGAGGTAATTTTGGTGAAATTTCTGTCACTGCTTCCTGTCATGAATATTTATTTACTTCCCAATGGAAATCATTGCTCATCTGAAAGAGAGTTAACAGTTCTTAATAGTCCTTTCTGATTTGATTGATGTTTTTGTCACTTCCTCCAGTAAATAGGTTTCTATTAGCATACCAAATATGCTATCTGTCCTTTCACTTCTGCAGGCACTTAACTGACCACTTACTTAAGATTTAAATATCCCACCTAGGGATCCCACCCTGTCAGTTCAGGGTCCGTTTTTCCGCACCAGTGAGTGAGGAACTTTTTGCTGAGCATTCCTGACCTTACACAAAAACAACATTGAGTCTGTTCAGACTGTTTAGAGGAATTTCATAAAATTGACACAAATTTGTCTGTACTTTAAACTACAGACTAGTGAGGGGGGTGATATTAGTAAAGAAACAATAGTCAGGGACGTGTAATCATATATATGTACTTTTCAATTGTCTAAACATGTAACAGGATGACCTTTCATAGACAGAGGCTGTAATAGGTTTTTCATGGAAATAAACCCTGAAGATAAATGTCATTTATGTGCTGCATGCTAACTTTGAAAAAGTATTCAGGGCTTGAAGTGTAGCATTGCTCCTAATGAATAAACTCTTTCCATCATTATTCACTGTTTTCAGAGCTGCAGGCTTCTGGTTTCAAAACAAATGTCTCAATATTTCTCAAGCCTTTTTAATACAATTTAATTTTTTTGTATAATAGTTCGCATAATGGAGTTGACATTTGGGTTTTTTCCCCCTGTAAAACACTTCTTTGTGTAGCCCAAACATGTACATTGTTTCTTACAATGTACATATTAAGAAGAGGGATGTTTTGGAAGTTCTGAACAAACCAAAGTGAAACTTTTCCTTTTTTGTGTAAGTAGTTGAGGGGATAGGGGAACTTAAATCAACAAGTGGCTTAAGGTGTATTTGCCTATTAGTTTATGTACATCCTACTATTATACCGTAAATCTACATTCTAGTGATGATAAAAGAATTGAGGAAAATTATTTATGGCAACATAAAATAGGATATATAATTGTTTGAGACACTAATTTTTTAATTATCCTTATTAGTAATTTTCTACCTCAGAAATTAATTTTTTTATTGCAAGAAGCAGCCTATTTCTTCTCTGTGAGGACCATATAGGACAAGATGTGGGGAAAAAAATCAAACACCTTTTGAAGTGCCCTAGTGGAAAGTAGATATGTAAATTCAAGAAAAGGAGGTGGAAAATCACCATGTAGTGTTTTGAAGTCCATGTGTACTCAAGCACATACCAATAGTCACCTAGGCATCCAAAAACAAAGACACCATCACCTTGCCTGAACTGAAAGCCTGGTTCATAACTGAGGGATTCATAGCTAACATTCCCAAGACTGTCCTAGTCAAATCCCTTTCAGTGTAAATCACTTATTTGAGCTTGTTGTAATCTGAGAAGGGTATAGTTAGAGAATATAATGGAATACTTTACAAGCAATGGAACTCCAACATCACTGCAGCAAAGCTAGGGTAAGGAGAAAAAGACTTTAGGTATTTCTGCTTCTTCCTGGAAATGGCAGAAGTGTTTATAATTTTGATCAGGTGTTTCTAAGCTGTTGTGATTTAGTATCATGGTGGATTCAAGAATAATGTAAATTTCATGTAGCAGGATGAGAAATTAGCATCAGTCCTAAAAATATACCTACCTGTTGCTGCCTAGGCCTTCCCATAGTGTTGCCCCTCACTCTAGGTTAGACCACATCAGCTACTTATCTCTACGAAGAGAATGCCTCTCTTCTGAAGAGATATGGTCTAGTGGTCTGTGGCACTTGGCCTTGGAGCAAAGCATTGGTTTGTATTGTGTAACAGGATGGGTATTGTTTCATTCTTTACTTTCTATCCAATGTTTGAATCAAATCCTTTTTGAGTTACTGCTATAGATTAGGGACAGGCTTACTGTGGTAAAAGGTGGAATGTAGTCCTTGGAAACTAACGCTGCCCAATTTAATATTCCCCCTGTTCATAATTGCATCCAAGCTATGGTCTTGATCAATTAAGCAGGGAAATTTTTGTACCATCCACTCTCCCTAGATACATAAAGACTTTCAATTTTGTCTTTTTATTAATTCTTCATTATTTCAGGACACATAAGGGCATTAGATTTGCTATTAATATGGTTGGATATGGCCTTGAGTGACCTGTTCTAGTGGGAGGTGTCCCTGCCTATGCTGGGGGGTTGGAACTAGATGATCTTTGAGGTACCTTCCAGCCTAAACCATTCTATGATTCTATGATTCTATGGTGCTTATTTTTTTAGGCTGGAGATAAATAGGATGACCAAATTGCCTATGTTAACACTGGGCAATTGAATACTGACAGCATCAATGGCTACTGGCATTTTGCATTATCGATGCCTTCCTAGACTCATGTGGCTCTGATATGTTGTACTTGCTAGCTCAAACATTTAACTAGGTGTAGCCTGATACTTTTTGTACAGTTATGAAAACTTTAAAATTTGCATCTATGATACTCTCCTAGCAGAAGGAGAAATAATCTTTGGTAGTTTACAGCCATACCAAATTTCAGTGCAGTATGGTATTATTCAGAAAATATAGCAACAGAGTATGTCTAATAGGTCTTCACTGTACCAATGCTACCACAGCACTGTAATAATTGTCTGCTTTTTAGTTGCATTTGCCAGAGGAAAAACCTAGCAAGAAGTACTTAGGCTAAAATATAATCCTATCATTTTTACATAAAATATTGATAAGGAATAAACACTTAGTATCCCCGATGTGAATTCACTGGACTTCACGAAACCCTAATATATGGATTAAGAAAAGTTAACATAATCCTTTTATGGGAACTAAAATCAATTACATGTCAGCTTTGTAGTATTATAAATGTATTTAGTCAGCATAGAATTTTTCCAGAAGCGCTCACTGCAGATTGAAATTGACTAACCAGATGTTAAATATTAAATAGAACTAATCAAAGTATGGTTCAAGAGATTTTAAAAACAATGATCAAAGAGAGCTATTTATTACCTGATTCATGTTTCTATTCAAACACTGCTCCTGTGATGTTATATCTACCTGAATTTAGTTTGCTGCAAGCTCTTAATTTTTTTCAGTTTAACATGAATGAGAAAGATAATTCAATAAGAGTATGTTAATGCAGTACCATAGCCAGAAAGGCACAAAGACCAGAGAATTATAAGCAAAATTGGCTAGAGCAAAGAGTGTTTTAGGAACAAAATGAACCTCATGGCAGATCTGAAGACAACCAAATGTAAAGCTGTTCTTTCTGTTGACTACACAGGGTTTATCTTAGGCCCATCATGTAAAAAGGAGGTTTTATATTATTTACATTATGATTCTTGTGCGCAAGTTAAGCAATACTACATAATAAAAATAGTTGTAAGACTACAGCTCTGATGTGCAAGGATGAAGGGCCCAGTCATTGCAGAAGAAAATAACTGGGTTTGCTTAATTACAGAACTGTTTTAGCATGGAATATTACAGAACTGTTTTAACATGGAGAACTTTGGGCTTCTAAAACTACAAGAAGTCAGGCAATTAGCCTTTATTTTTTTTTTTCAGGAGCAGACCTGAGCATGTCACAATCCCACCCAAGCCAAGCCAAGTTCAAGTGAGAGATTGGCTACTACTCACCTGCTCGCACTCCACAAAGACAAAGGAGCTCTACGTGCAGTCAAAGAGCAACACCTAAAACGGATCAAAGGAAATGTTATGTTACACAATGCATAATTAATATGTGAAAGTCATTATTGTGAGAGATGATGGGGGCCAAGGGCCTAGTATTCATTCCAAGGATATAAACTAAAGGTGTAGTTGCACAAAATTACTGTGTGCACCGTGGTGTTTAATAAAATAATTTTAGAGTGTCTGTCTTTATTTTATTGTTTAAAGTCAAATTCATGACAGATGAGAGAAAAACTTACTTTCTGGAGGAAATTTTGTAACTATCCATTAATGAGTTTATGTCTTGATTTTATCAGCTGTAGATGCTGTCAAAGGCAGATGACTCAAGCAGCTGGAATACTGTACTGATTGTGTGTGGCTTTTCCTGAGCTGTAATGAGAGGCTGCTCCCTGGCTTCCTCACGTAGTCACACACACCATATCAGGAAAAATCATAGAAAATATCAAGCAATTATCTAACATTACTTGTTCTCAGTACCTCTTTCCCTTTTGAAACACAG
Organism: Ramphastos sulfuratus; assembly: GCA_013399055.1. NCBI lineage: Eukaryota > Metazoa > Chordata > Aves > Piciformes > Ramphastidae > Ramphastos > Ramphastos sulfuratus. The sequence continues at coordinate 35,700 of WBNM01001482.1, read as the reverse complement.
TAGTGAGTTAGGAATGTGGCACAGAGCGTAGCCCTCCAAATCCATAGCCAAAGGCCCTTTGTGTTGCTGAAAGGAGGAAAATGACTCACGAATACCTAAAGTCTCTCTCTTCCTTCTTTTGTGTAACAGAGAGCCATCTGGGCACCTAGACTGGTGACTGCAACTAGCCAACAGAGCCACTGCCAGCAACTGAGAAACATGCAGATAATAGAGCAGAGAAAGGACTTGAGCACTTGGACATGGAGGCAGCAGAATCTGAGTTCAAACATATCCTTGTGATGCGGACACAGTGAAACAAGTATGCCAAGATGCACCTCTGGGCTTACAGTCAGTATAGCTTGGTTTATTTAAAATACATGGCAATAACCCCAATACCCCCCATTTGGTACTGAGAGAGTGTATTCAGAGGTGCTGCTTAAAGTAACAGGTCTGAAAGTAAATATCTCTCTGCAGTTATAGACTGGGCTGATGTTTGGTTTTCCCCACCCTGATTTACTATAGTGGCAAGATTAATTTCCATACAAAGCTGCACAAACTCCATGCAACCACTTGGGTCACGAGAAAAATTACCTGCTTTCTGTCCTCCTTGAGGCTCAGCTATGGCTCTCCCCACCCTCCCCACCAAGTCCTTTGCTCCTTCAGGAGCCTCCCATACCATACTATATGTACCAATGCCTTCCCATCTTTATCTCATTTAAAAACTCATCCAGGAAAGAAATCTCATTCTCAGGCAAGATATAACTCTCTCTTTCTAGAAGTTTCACTTCTAGCAGAGTGGAGATGCGAGAACAAAATGAACAGGCAGCCTTCCTTTCTTGTGCTTAGAGATATGTTTTGTAACAGAAAAAAAAAAATATATATTGTTTGTATATGTATGTACATATGCGTATAGATGCACACACATATGTAGATAAGGGGCAATGGGTTTAAACTGTCAGAGGGGAGATTTAGACTGGATGTTAGGAGAAAGTTCTTTACAGTGAGGGTGGTGAGACACTGGAATGGGTTGCCCAGGGAGGTTGTGGCTGCTCCCTCCCTGGAGGGGTTCAAGGCCAGGTTGGATGAGGCCTTGAGTGACCTGTACTAGTGGGAGGTGTCTCTGCCTATGACAGGGGGTTGAAACTAGATGATCCTTGAGGTCCATTCCAACCTTACCATTCTATGATTCTATGATTCCATAATGCATGCATATATCTATGTATATGTATGTGTAAACAGACATGAAAGTAGGCAGAGACAGAACAAATCAAACAGCATATCTCTTCTCAGAAAGACACATTTCATCCATCATTAGAGATTATGAAAGTAACTAAAAAGCACAGCTGATGGGCAAGACTCTCTAAACAAATGGAGAAATTTATGGAACATGTGCGAAGTACAGTTCTCGTGAATAAAAAGTTTTCTCTAATCTTCTGACAAACTTCCAAACTCCATGGCTGAATCGCTGCTGCTTCTCCAACAAACAAGCTATAACCAGGCAGAGGTACAGAAAATTATAGCTTCATGATTCAGCTGCCAAAGTTATGAGCAGCTGGAAACAGTGTTGTGTTTATGGAAAAATCTTTAATTCTAGGTGGCACTACTTTTGCCACTAGTGCAGCAATTCCTTGGCTACCCTTGCACTGGAAAGCATTTACAATTCTCAATCTTCATTAATAGGCCAGAAAATAATTTATCTTCTGAATTAAGAATAATTTTAGACTGAGTTTAATGGTTAAGAAGATTAAATATGCCTTTGCTGTGTTATCCTCTCTTTTAGAGTTTGAAAACAATATTAGGTAATGGATTTTTTTTTTTTTTCCCCCAAATATTGTGGTAAATCTACCTGGTCAAACCTGGCTACTTCTTGGGAGGTAAAAAGCAAACTAACCACTATTCTTAAAAGCTACAAATTTGTGTACTTTTATTACCCTTGCACAAAAAGACCCCGAAGCCTCAAAGCTATGATTCTCCAAATCACTGCTTTCTAAGCTTGACTGATTGATTTAAAAGCTTGCAAGAGATTTATAATGATTCACTGTGTAAGCCACTGATTTTATATTTAAGTCAAAAGACTGCTTTTAAATGACAGAAAACTTTAGACTGAACATTGGACTCAGCAGGTGATCCACTGTTTGCTCAGAATTAAAATGGCAGCATCTTGCTGGCACCAGTGTTTGAAGTGTAGTTTTGAAACACACACACAATGCATTTTATCTTAGGTTATTGCAGAAAGCATTGAAATCGATGCCAGAATTTTCAAAGCTCCCCCGCCCCGTGTTTAATGTGGTAGGTATGCAAATAGCTGGATGATCAGTGTTTTTCCACAGGTATTCTCAAAGACAATTTTAAGCACCTGTCTTTCGAGATTCTGTACAGATGGCCAGAATTTGAAATAAGACTAATCTACTCTGTTAATTTTGTGTTAGTCTAGGAGCAGAATTAGTTTCACAGGCTGGTTGATTGTGGGGTAAAGAAAAAAAACAAAGGGGGCTCTGCTGTATGGTGGATGTAACAAATCACACATACCCAGATACTCATGACTTACTGAAAACAAAAAAGAGAGGGAAGAGGGAAGTTCTACAAGGCAGGCTCAAAGTATGTTAAAAATAATTTGAAGATATCCTGGTTTGTAAAAGAATGAGAACGGCTTTAAACCAGTTTGCAAAGTGAATGAAAACAAGTAGAAATGCCACATATTTGTGATTACAACCTGAATTTTCTTTTTTTACATTCATTTGGTTGTGGAAAATTACCTATGACCACAGTAAGGTAAAAAAAACCAAAAAAAACAAAACAAACCAACAAGCTATCCAGAACACATTTCAGGACCTTCCCTGGGTTTTGCCTCTTGCATGGTGTGTGTTTGGGAGATACCTAGATGAGTATACTGCTTTACAGGAACTTGGACAAGTCCCCTCAGGTGGCTTAGGAAGAAGGTTATTGCTTCATCTCTTCTAAGACTTAATCAAGGACACCATGACTGACTTCAACTGCTTTGTGGGGTGAGATTAGACAATACAGCAAATTTTCTAGGCACAAGAAATAGCAAACTTGCTGGGGATATCTTGTCAAAAAGACGATAGGGAAAGATAAAGATGCTAGTCAGCTTGCATTTGGGGACATTCAGGTCCGCGTCTTGAGTGCCCCTCATTTTGAGCTGAAGGACAAGAAAATATTTGATGTCAATACTCAGTTCAAACAGGAGTAACCATCAGTAACCTTTATTGACTGTCCACCTACCCTTTATTCTACATTCATAAAAGTGAATATTGACATCACTGCCAGCCTGATATGAAAAGACACCTTGAACCAAAGCAATATAATAAATTTGGCAACAAACACCAAAGGATTTCCCACATTATTTCTACTGGATATTCTCCCTAATCTTTCCCTTCAGGCTGCAGGCAGAAAGCTTGCCTCTGAGACCTCATATCTGCAGTTCTGAGTCAAGTGAGTTGCCTCCAGAGACTGTATTCAGAGACAACATTACAGGCCTTTGGTTGATATTTCTTTATCCACGATGCCTATATTCAAGGTAGGGATTTTGTTCCAGATTTAGGGCTGTAGGTGCAGGATGGAAAGTTAACTCATATGCCAATTTCAAAAGAAAATGTAAATGTTTTCAATGAATTCTTTGCTAGAAGTAATGTGATTTGTTAATAATTAGTGGATCTTTTACAGACAATAAATGTCTAGGGCTTTGGGCTTCTTGGCACACACATCTCTATGTGGTATATAATTTTTTTCCACTTATATTACTCTGTCTGTATAGAGGAACCTTTTTTAGACTTTTCTAAGAACAGCAAAACACAGAGAATCCCTGCAATATTGATCCTGCCACAACGTTTCACGCATGCTTGGGAACGATAATACAGCCATACAGAAGCACATCCTACCCAAATGTAAATCCCTTGGTAGTTGTGACAAATAGAGAAATGCCGTTCCATTGCTTTACCTATCAAAGTGTTACCTATTGTCTACTTTCCTGACAGAAAGACCAAAGATCAGGATCTTGGTTTTGGCTTCATTTATCATGTACACTTATTACAAGACAATGTCAGGTTGCCTCTCTGTTAGTTAATAGCAGCTACCTGCTGACACAGATACTCAGGTAATTTCAGGTCCAGTGCCTTGGAAAGTTGTAGAAGATGAATCTGACACCTTGTGTTAGCTTTTGGCTGAGTACAACCATTCACTCTCCATGTTCATGCTATAAGTGAGGCAGAGCAGGAATTTTCTACTGCCTTGCAGTTGAAGTTTGCAGCAAATAATACAATATTCATCAGACCTGTAGCAAGGCAACAGATCTTTGTAGTCTGAAAGGTACAGACTGACACACTATAAACTGTCTTGGAAGTGAAGGGTCTGGTTATGATTCCCTGCATATCACTGAAAATGAATCAAAATATATGAACAAAGTGATGACAGCAAGAACCAGGGTTCTGGACAAAAAACCACAGGTGTGAGATCTTCAGCTGGATGAGGCCATGAGTAGGCAGAGCAGCACTCCTGTGATACCTCTTTCTTGTATTTAATTACTCAGCAGATGGCAAAGTCTTATCCATAGCCACCTATTTATTCTTGACTATGCTTTCTCAATGGTTGTGCATTTAACAGATTTTTCCCCCCCAATTGTTCTTTTCTGTAACCCAGCCCTTAAAAGATCTTACTCTTATTATGACCACATTGTGACTTTGTGTCACTGGTATCTCATTTTTACCTGTAGTATCTTCCAGATTGTAAGCAACTGATAGATGTTTAATTCTCAGTGCGCTGTATTCTGAGAATCTAGTGTAACTGCACAGACCATTAATTTCCTGTCAAATATCTTTTTCTTTAGAAGGTAGATTTTAGTCTTTTTATCCCTTCTTAACCCAGGGAGTAATAATTCCTAGGTAAAACTCAAAAGTTGAAAAATGAAAGCCTAGATTAAAATACTTCTAGAAAATCTACAGAGAGCTGAATATATTTTTTCTACATCATGAGCTTTTTATTCTCTGAGATGTTTATGAAATGTCTGCTGCCTGTACCCCTGCAGCCTAAAAGTGAGTCAATACTAATGCTCGTTAGCTGTATGTTATATATGTATATATTTAGGAGGAAAGAAAGGAAAAAGCAACAACCCTGTGAAAATTATCTATATTAACTGCTTCTTGTTGATGTTTTTTCCTTTTCCTTGTTTAATGTTGCATGCCTGATAGAAGAGACATCTGAAATAACAATTCAGGAGCTGTCACTTCAGTCAAATTTTTTTTTTTTTTTTTTAATTTGGAAAGTATTTGAGAGAGGAAGCCAGTCTTACATGTCTTAGGTAGCTGTCCTGCATTTACATCACAGTCCTCACTGGTTTTGGACACTATGACAATACAAATAATACAAAGCATTTTTAAAAATTATAATCCAAGATTCAGGTCACAAATAATTTGCAATACAGCTGTTAGCACAGGCTAGATTTACAACAAACACATTCAAATAATTAGCATTATTCTTAAATATGAGTCAGTATAATTGAAAGTGACAGATACTAAGTTGATGAAGGTAATAAAAAAATTTAATCTAGTTGAGAGTGTCTGAACAATAAAAAATATACCTTTGCTGAGAGTAAATGCTTCATGTCAGCCTATCTGCAGATAGAGTGTCGTGTCTGTACAGAGTTTGGGCAGACATTGCCACTGCTGTACCTGCCCAGGTTAAGTGCAGACTCTCTCTGAACTGAACCAACCTTTTCAGATCCTCAGAAAAAAATTATGACATGGAGCTGTTCAAAAGGCTCTATCCTTGCTGCCTCTTGGATCAATATCTGTTTTCAGTGAGCTTTGAGGCACACCGTGAGCTACAGGGCAGGAGAAGGAATAAAGCTGAGGTGTCAGTTAGTTGAGGATAGAGGAACCTGTGATAGATGGCATCTGGTTTATGTGTTTGCTTGCTAGTTTTTCATCAGTGTATGTCACCTTCCTTTTAAAGAGGTATCCAAGAAAGACAGCAAAAAAGAAGGTATCCCTCTGTCTTCATGGATGCACAGGACTTGTGGGAAGTTGTGTAAAGAAGGAGAGCTTCACTCACCCCTGGGAAAGAGTTGTGCAAAAACTTTCCCAAGTGCCACTGTGGGCAGGGAGGAAACAAGAGGTATCTGGGGCGGGGGAGGGAGCGTGGAAGTTGCTGAGGATGGTGAATGCCCACAGAGAGTGGGGAGTTGACACATGGCCAGAATGCCAGAGAACCCACTCTCAGGCTGAATATGCACAGAACTTGTTGCAATAGAAAGGCTGTCAGACAAAGTGCAAACCTAAAGAAAATGGCACTTCCTGCCAGTGGAGAAGGAGTAGAGCATTTTTAAAAAATCCTTTTATTTTTATTCTCCATAATTTTCACTGATTTTGTTTAAAAAAAACAACACCTTTATTTCAAAAAGCTTTTGATTCAAATTCAAAAATCTGAAAGGCCCTAGCTGAGATGGGGTCCTGTTGCAGGGCTGCATTAGTTGGAAGGGGTAGACATTCTTTACGTGATTTGTCAGCACCTTTTTATTTTTCAGTGGCAGACTTCTATTTATATGAATGTTTTGTGCAGACTTGCTATCCAGTAGTTTCACATACAGAATATGGAAGGACAAGACTTTAGGTCAAATAGTGTTATAAGTCTGTTAGTATTGCCATCTGGAAGCTGCACTGTTCTATCTACATTGCCCTTTCTTGCTGCATGGATCTCCTTTCCCAAAGACAGCATTGCATTCATACTGCCACCTGGAGAGGAGCAGTACAAACCGGATTCTGACCTGGTCCATCTTGCATAAAGCACAAAAAGGGACAGGTGACAGCCACATCTTAATCTTAGCATGAAATAGGAAAACGAGACAGTCTTGACTTGCCTTTTGCCTGCTGGTTGTTTTGCTTTANTGCTGGGGGCTCCAGAACTGATAACAAACACAAAGCGTGTGCCAGAATTTTTGCTTCTGAACTAGACTGCACTGAGGATTTCTGTCTTTGTTCTTTCTAGGTTTCCATGACTCAAAAAAAAAAAAAAACAAAACCCAAACACCTCTGTATCCAGCTGATGTAAATACACTGCAGCTGATCTAACACAGCTGAACAGCTCCAAATACAAACACCTGATAGCAGAGAGAATTGCTGTGGGAGTCTTTCATATCCATGTAGATGTTAGAGGCAGATAGCATGTGTTGTGAGCTGGGAACCAGTGCTGCTGTGAGGAGACAGGCCCACAGAGACTGCCCCCGCTTATCTCACCTGCACAGAGGTATGAGCGCTCAGAGCAGATGAGGACTCGAAGGTTGGAGAACTGCTTAAGTTGTATGATCAAACACAGAACAGAAATCACACTTCTACCATGTTTTACATGCACCTAAAACATTTTCAAGGAACTGTGTTAACTATAGCTACAGTTCAGCATTGAGGAGTGTTAAGATCAACAGAAAATATGCATGAAGTAGCATGGAGACAACCAAGTCATTGTAATTACAAGGATAGGTTGTGGCTTCCTTAACAGTTTAGAAACCTGATCTGTAGGATTTGAGCAGTTAGTGGAAAACACAGACATGAGCTGCAGGTTTGTGAAAGATGGTTTTGAGAACTGCTTCAGCAGTACAAAAAAATAAAAATTAGTGAATTTTGAAAGTGAAATTTAATCTTCAGTTATGGTTCTTTCTTGCTGCATGATGTCACTATAACCCCTAGGTGGTATTCAAACTTTATAAATCACAATTTGTCTGTTATTTATTCTATTTGTCATACATTTGATGTGTAGTGCAATTTTCAGAGATTAAAATGATATATCCCTAATTCTTGGATGCTCTTTGATCATGTTTATTCCTTTGCTGCTTTAAACATTGCTGAATAATTGTATATGCATTCACTGTCTGACAAGTACATTCCCTGTTTGATGGGCTAATTATGGAGAGACACCAGGCTCTTCATAGTTAAGTTTGTAACTAGCTTTGAGCTGTAAGGCCAGTTTTGATCTCTCTTCTAACTATCCTAGAATAGAAACTTAAGATGTGTGGCGTAGTTAGAGGGAATTCGTGAAGTTTTGTGATTAACTGTATGTTGCATTGGGCATAATTTAGTATTTTGCTGTTTGAAAATTCTTTTCTACCTTGTTGACCTCTCAGAAATATTGTTTATCTCTGTTCTGGGAAAGTATCTCACATTGATTTTGACATTATTGGATGTATTTAGTGCAATTCTGAATGAATTTGGGAGAGCCTGTTAAATGCCTCAGTCCAAGGAAGGGTAATTTCAGCATTTCACTAGTAATCTTTTGAGGATTTTGTACAAGTTTCTGCTAGACTCCGAAGAACAGGAAGCACTCAGACTCCACAGGGTGGGTTATTCTCCTGTGCTACCTCCCTATATCTGTAGGAGTTATACATTGCAGGTGTCTGGAACAGGTCAATTAAACCTTTCAGAAATGAGTTCAGAATAGCATTGTCACACAAACCCCCTTCAATATCCCCTGAAATTCCAGAGGAAAAGCATTATTAAGGCACAGCTATGTGAGCAGAGCCAGCCCTGAGTATGTACCTGGTAAGAGAAGTGGTGCTTGGCTAAATAAGGATGCTGTAGCTGTATTTAACAGCTGTTAATCTCCCTGGAGTAAAACCAGCTAATGTTGCTGGCAAAGCTGGATCTCATCTGGGAATAATAACTTCTAATGTGGTATATAGTTACAGCCATACTTCCTCTGATCTGTCACATGGGACTCTGCTGGGACAGGAGACACAGTGAGACATGAACCATTTGAGGTGCAGAAACATATTCCCTGTCCTGCTATATATATGTATTCACCTGCTGCTGTTCTAGTTGGTTGCAGAGCCCTTGGGGCCCTTTCAACATCCTCACTCTGCAGAGTTGCTCAAGGTTGCAGGGGCATTCATTTCAATACCAACAAACCAGACCGACTGGACACTAAAAAGAAAACAGGGAAAAATACCAAACTACATGGAGCAGTGTGTTGGTATGGGAAAAATCCTTCCCATCCCTCACACCTGGCAATCAGCCTTTCTGTCTGCAACACAAGAAAGCCAGCAATTAGCTGCAAGGAGAGGCTGAAGCAGGCAATTGTAAGCAGCAAACCTTCCGAGAATAGGGGCTCCTGTCAGGAAATTCACTGAAGGGGAACCAGTAACTGGCCCAATTATAGGTTAAAGCTGTTTCTTGGAACTTTCATCTCAGCCTAACATTGTAATTCTGGTATTGTACAAGGCTCCTCTTCCACTCAAAACCTGTGTTGCTTTGTTGCTTGGTGGAGGGGGTCATCTTTGGTTTGTGCTTATAAATTCCATCAATATACTTATGCAATTTAACTATGGATACAGTTACATATACAGATATGGTAAATGTGTGTATTTATATGTATATGTGTACAGAATATATGTGTATATATATGCACATACAAACACACATGTATAAGTTCTGTACCAGAATAATCTAATTTCATTCTGTAAGGAGTGAAGCTGTGCTGATAAACAAAAGGCAGATAGGTATCTATTCTGTTTGCATTCATGTTAGGCTAGGAGCTACGTTACAAACTTTGGCTTGTGTTCTGTGCTGGCCAGTAAAATGTTCTTTTGTCGGCATAAGCTCTATTTATGCTGGAAAGGCTTAGTGGAATAAAAGCCCAAACCATACATGATCTGGAAACCTCACCAGAGATTGCACCACTTCTGTAGTGTAGCTTTTCTGGACAACAAAAACCTTGGTGTGGTATTCTTTTATGCCTCTAGACAGGAAGGTTTGATGTAAAGGAGGTATGTATGAGTCTTCTGGTTTGGCACCAAATAAATGCCTATCTAATTATCCTTAATATAGTTTCCATCATTATTTTAAACATTTTTATGTCAAATTATGTGGTTTACTCTACAGACCTTCTAGCTGTTTTCTACTACCCTGCTTGCAAACCTCCTTGTTCTTTTTCTAGAGGACCAAATATGGAAAAAAAAAAAAAAAAGACTTTAGTTTTCCAAGTTGCAATGTCATTCTGACACAATATTCATTAATACAGACTGTGGTGGTGTGGTAAGAGCTATTAATTTAATTTCTTTCTCAGGGTCTTTTTTTTTTCCCCCTTCATTTTCCCAGAGAAGCTAAATCTGCTTCATCTTTTGAAAGTCTAATAAGTATTAGAACAGGTTAGAACTATAAATCTAGTATTGCTAAATCCTACAGAAAAAAAAATTACTTATGAAATATATTGATTACAAATTATAATGATTTTTCCCCTTCTTCACTGGAGGCAAATAAATAACTATGAAATTACAACAGAATTGTCATGGCTGGGGCTTTCGCTTTAGTGTGTTATAGAAGCCTGTGAATACTCTTAGCAATAAGCCTTACTTTTTCAGCATGATGGAGTTCATTGTCTGTGCTTCTAAGTTCTTACTGAATTTGATAGTGAATGCGTGTGATTAACAATTACATGTCCTCAGAATTCCTGATTTGTTTCCTGTGTCAGGGCTGTGAGTCTATTAAGAAGCTATTAGGGAGGATCTCCTTCAAGTCTCCTTCACATTAGGATTCTCCCTTTTTTGGTTCAGTTAACTTGAGGTGGGAGTTGCCTGTGGTATTTTCTATGTTTCACCTTCTGAGGTTATGGGCACTATTCATATGCCAGATCTCCCTCTGAGATGAATAAGTACGACTTTTATGAATTTTTCTTCACTTACAGAATTTAATTTACATTAATAATTAGAGAGGGATGAGTTAAAACTCCTATTTAAAGGGGTAGCATCTTTTTGTTAGCCTATTGTCTGACTTTGGAATCTAATTGTTTTAAATAGGATATGGGGTCTTCTCCATAGGGATTTTTCTCTTTGTAGTTTTCCTTGATCTAAATTAGCCTGTTGTAAAGCAGGTTTTGGGATGAGGTTTGACAAAAAAGAACTGTTATCTAGAGAACTAAAGGGACTTTCAGTTTTTTCTCGGAAATGTTTGCTAGCTTCTATTTCTGATGTGGCCAGGATTTGCTAGGAGATTTATGACAATGTTGTTTAATTCATACATCAAAATAAATAAATGAAGCGCTTAACTTCATTTAGTTCTTTGTGCCATTTCCTGTGCTGTTAGGGCTTTAATGAGCCCAGCTGCTCTTAGAGTTGGTGAGGGTGGAAGCTGGCTTGGGAGGGGAAGGAACAGCTTCTCTTTGAAGTGCTGTTGTGCTGTTGTGTCACTAAAGCAAGGCTCCGAAAGGGAAATTCCTGTTTCCCTTCCTATCCTACTTCAGTGGGCTTGACAGCAGCAGTTAAATTAGGGAGCTGTGCTGAGGCATTCAGGTTCAGCTCCTTGGCCATTTGATATTTTCAAACTGGAAACTACAGGGAGAGAGAAAAAGAAAGGGAAATAAAATGAAGGAAAAGGTGGGGGGGAAATTAATGAAGGGATGACCAAGGCTTTTGTAAAGGTTCTTTACCTGCACCTGTCCCAGAACAGCACTCACCCACATGCTCCATGCCATTCAACACTCAGTGCTGGAGCTGGGAACGCTGTTTCCTGTTTTATTTAATATCCGTTTTTCTAACACTGAAAGCAGTCACTGATCTTAGGCCATGAAAGGAGAGGCAGCACAACTTTAGCTGTGTTAGACAGGGAAAGAGGAAGGGGACTCATGGTAAATGGTGTCTTATTGGCATTCAGAGGGATGCACACTGCGTCATAGTTGTCCTGGAGTCAGGTGTTAATTCCAATTAAGCTCAGTTATAGCAGTTCTCCTCATCTCCCCCCAGTAATGTATTGCTGAAAAATTATGGCCCAAGTTATTCACAGTTTTGTATTTACTGAGTGCGATTATCTACCCTCTGTGTTTGTATCTAAATATGGGCATGAATAAAACAATACGACATAGGGAGACACTAGATCACTCTTCTCTCCCTCCCACTACTTTAAATCTGGAAATGACCTGCAAAACCCTGACCTGCAGCACTCAGCAAATGGCCAAAAATTTGGTCCTCATAGAGGTTGCCTTCAAAATCGCTGCTTCCCTAGCTGTCACCATTTTAGTGTGACTTTCCCATTGAATTTGCTTTTCCTTGTTACAGTTAGAAAGAACACATTATATAGCCATCTCAGACAACAAATTTAATTTTTAGATAGCTGAAGTTTGTTGAGATAAATCCCTTTAACAGTCCCAAGCCTGGAAAGACAAAGCTGGAATGTTGATTCATCTATTCCCAGCAAAGTATCTTCAGAAGGCTGCTTCTTACATTTCAGAACAAAAAGGTATCCTGCTGTTGTGGAGGGGAAAAAAAGAAAGAAAATAACCTGGGATGAGTACAAAGATACTGTTCGTGCAGCCAGAGCTCAGGTCAGGAAAGCTAAGGCAAGGCTGGAATTGAATCTGGCCAGGGACATTAAAGGGGACAAGAAGAATTTCTTCAGGTACATCAGTGAGAAAAGGAGGACTAGGGAGAATGTGGGACCCTTACAGAAGAAAAATGGAGAGCTGCTGACAGAGGATATGGACAAGGCTGAGGTGCTCAATGACTTCTTTGCCCCAGTCTTCAACAGCAAGGGCTCCAACCACAATGTCCAAGCTCCTGACGGTAAAAGTAAGGACTGGGAGCAGGCAGATCTGCCTACTGTAGTAGAAGATCACATTCGAGAGCTCCTGAGGAATCTGAACGTGCACAATTCCATGGGGCCTGACGAGATCCACCGATGGGTCCTGAGGGAACTGGCAGATGAAATTGCCAAACCACTGTCCATCATATTTGAAAGGTCATGGCAGACTGGTGAAGTTCCTGCTGACTG
>WBNM01001482.1:3878-22628 GCA_013399055.1 Ramphastos sulfuratus | reverse complement strand
AGTAGCCTTCCAGTATCTGAAGGGGGCCTAAAGGAAGGCTGGGGAGGGACTATTTATAAGATCTTGCAATGACAGGACAAGGGGCAATGGGTTTAAACTGGCAGAGGGAAGATTTAGACTAGATGTTAGGAGGAAGTTCTTTCCAGTGAGGGTGGTGAGGCACTGGAACAGGTTGCCCAGGGAGGTTGTGGCTGCTCCCTCCCTGGAGGTGTTCAAGGCCAGGTTGGATGAGGCCTTGAGTAACCTGTGCTAGTGGGAGGTGTCCCTGCCTATGTCAGGGGGTTGTAACTGGATGATCCTTGAGGTCTCCTTCCAACCTTACCATTCTATGATTCTATTCTATGAAAATAATTAGTTAGTAGTAGTAACATTATGTATCTGATTAGTAATCTCAACAGGGTTTTCTTTTTTATTTTATTTTTTTTCTGAAGGCAGACATCTTCTTGGGTACCTGCAAAGCAGGTGTTAAGCAATAAGAGTGTCCTGCTGCAGGGAGACTTTAAAATATTAAACTTTAAAATGTGATTTTGAAAAAAATATAATTCTAAAATTCTACTGTAGCTATAGAACAGAGTGCATTTGTTCTTACAGGGTCTTTAAAATATCTTCTGTACTTGGACTGTGTGGCTTTTAAAAATCTTTAGTGCTAAACCAATCACTGGTTTTAAGAACAAAACCAGATTTTTAAATTTAATTTTTTTTTTTTTTCTTCTCTCAGGAACAGTGTCTCAGGGAGAGATGGGCTATTTGTAACTCTCTGTTACAAGTTTCATGGCCAGTTTTCTAGGAGGTGCACACAGTTAAATATTATACGTGGCTGCTGTTTGGGCAGGTCTAGAGTTCTGATGGATCTCACCCTCTTTCTTGGACATATTATAGATTTGACTGCACTTTAGATTTACAATTTATGACACAGAGAAGGAACTGGTCTTTGGCCTCTTGGGTCTGGTGGTTTTGGAGCAGGTGCTCAGTATACTTCTCTGAACATAACATCTGCTGGCCACAACTGTGGGCACCTAGCTGTAGTGACCCACCTGGTCCCTTCTGGTCATGTGGTGCATTGACGCTGCTGAATTGATGTCTCTTTCTTGATATTTATATTGGTTATATGTAACCACTATTAAGTCAGACAAACCCTTAAAGTGCTTGGTTAGATAGCCAAAACAATTAGGTAATGTAAGCTAATTTGCATAATTTCAGTTAAAACATACTTCTTCTGTGCTTGACTTTGTAAAGTTAAGAGATCTAAAATGCCTTTTTTTATCTTAAACATTTTTGCATTAAATGTGTTCATCAGTTGTGTTTTGCTTTGTTTTGTTTTTAAATAAGAACACCAATATTACAGATATCAGATTGCTCCCAATGGAATATTGTTTTCTGATCCTCTAAGGGACTTCTGTTTTCTAATGAACAGACCTAGAGGCATTCCAAAAGCTCAAAGGAGAGAATGGAAGCTCTTTTCCTTTGATTTTTACACATCTGCAGTATCAAAAACTACTCAGCTCATTCTTTATTCATTTAAGTTTGCCAAAAAATCATATAAGATACCTTAAATAAGTTATTAACCTGAATTACAATACAGGTAATACTCTGAAATAAAATATGCTTCACAACACCGTAACTAGGCAGCATCAATTAGCTTTTTTTTTTTTTTTCCCCCTTTCATTATAAGTGAGTGTACAGGTCTCTTTTTTCCCTTTCCCCTCCTCCATTTTCCTCTTTTCCTCTGAAGGCAAAATGAAAAAGTAATTTGTCAGTTTTCCTCCCTCAAAACTTCAGACAACAGAACAAAGAAATTGATAGTTACCTTATAACTCTTTTCATTGTTTGGGGAGGGGGAGTAAACCAAAACAGTTGATTTCTTTCATCACATGCTTGATAGTTCCTCCTTGGACTTTTGGTGTCACACCTATCTGTTTCTAGAGTAGCCAACAATAATTTAAAATTCTAATGGTACCTTTAAAATTCTAATGGTACCTGACAGTGTCTCCCTTACTTTTTGTTGTTCCCTATTCCTTCTAACAATGTTTCTTATCCTTTCTCTTTCCTATCTCATGACCTGTTTAAAAAAAAAAAAAAATCACAATTTATAGGATCTTTCGTCTTGGCCTTACAGACTTGCCATCATCCTTAGATTCGAAGCCATCTTCTTGAAATCTCCACGTGTCATCTACTGGCCACTTCTATAGTTTTCAATTGCCCTCATTCTACCAGAGAAAAATAACTTTCTGAAATCAACTACCTGTACAAGTCCCTCAACATATTCTCTTTGGTATTGACAATTTCATTGCATGTCATTAAATAACCATTTGCACAGTGACACATATTTCATCTTGAGTTAGTGGTTGAATCTGCAACATTAATGTCTAACAGTTCTAAACCACTTTTCTTCACTGATTTTATGTAATTTCTTTTTTAAAATGACGTAATTTTAATGTGGCTTTGTTTTGATGTGGCGTCTTCAACAGCCAATATAGTTGCAAATTAAGTTGTGTGAAAGAATATTTCCTTTTTGCTTGTTTTTGTTTGTTTGGTTTTTTCCTGTTCAGAAAAAACTAAAATATGCCAATGACTTCAACACTCAGATTAAGCCTAGAGATAAAAAGCAACATTTTGCAATGAGATTAGGAAGGGCATATTTTGTTGAAACCTCACTAGCATTTTTTGATGCTATTTTAGATCTTAAAATTCTTTAACAAAATGTTGTAAACAATAATTTCAGTTAAAAGTGATAACTTATGTTCAAGTTACAACCTTCTAAAGATAGTTCTGACAGAACATTAGCTGCTTTAGGAACTGATATTGTGTATCAGTTAACCACTGATTATTATTAGATGAAAAGGGAAGATTAATCAGCCATCATACAATGACAATTAGACAGAGATAGTAGAAATTGAAAGTCTTTTGAAATCTCCATGGACATGTGACAATAAGGGGTAGAAACAGCTGAATTTTTAAAAGATTATTTATGAAAAATGTATTTAAAGAGGAAGTGTCGTGGTAGGCTGNAAATACCAAAAGCCTCTTGTAATTATTAATTGCCTTCTGCCATAAGCAGAAAGTTACTCCTTGCGTCCATCTAGTGAGCAAGCAGTGTATTGGCCACAAGTGGTATACTGACCGCAAAGCCTTCTCTTCCAGTTTAATCGAGTTCAATTAATGTATATATTTAATAGTTATTTCCAGATCCTATTATAACCTGTATATAGTTTCCATAATGTTGCAAAGAGCCTGTTATTATTATTAAATGGTGATCGGGGTGATGCGAGTTCTGAATATTTAATATTAATAAACTATATTAATATTTTAAAAATATAATTCTCGCAGTAATTAATTACCCCTTCCACTACAGGAGAGTGGGAAAAGGACCATAAGTGAATGTATCAAACAGCAAAATGCTGCTAATTGATGAATTTGTTTGGGTCAAAAGATGGCCTGCTTTTAGGTTTTGATTGTTTGTTTGTTTTAAACAGATGTATGTGCTTGCATCCTCGTACTTCAGCAGCAAGTGGATTCATTACGATCATTAGCTTCCTGCAGCGGTGTTACATCAGGTCCATTTTCATCAGTACTGCTGCTAGTACCGCTTCAGCTAATGTGAAGATTAAGGTAAGTAGAATATTGTTTCCTTGTCTAGTCAATATGAGTCTTAATTTTAGGGAAGATGAAGAGACATATCTCAAAAGGACCTAAGCACCTACCCCTCCCATTGATTCACCCTTCTCAGCCTTGCTCAGGATCTGTGTATAGTAATAATACCACTAAACTGCTCCTCAGATCTGAATGCAGTGTGTAAACTATCTTAGTTCATCAACAAAGTTTAATTTATTTTTTCAGTTGACTTCTTTCTAATCTAACATTTTCAGTCCTTTCAGTTCATTACTGAGTCAGGATCATCGTTACCTAGTGTATTTCCTTAATGTCTGCTATCCTTTCCTCTTGCATTTAAAGAAACAGTTACTGATTCACTGCAATCATTGACGTTTCTTCTGCTTTCATTTGTTTCTGTACCGCTAGCTGTTTCCTCAATTTCATTATTATCAAACAGCTCCTCAGTGATAGACTGCTGTTCCTCATCTTCATATTGATAATTTTATTTTCACATGCATCATCCTGATTTTCAACATCTTCCGCAAAGTCCTCAGAAGATGAGTCATTTGCAAAAGACAGATTTTCATTACAGGAGTCATCTTTAGAGTTAGAATGTGTTGGTCTATTCTCAGGGATATTGTTTGCTTCTCTGTGCTTTTCATTATCTTTTGGAAGGGATGTGCCTGATATACTTGCTTGGTCATTATCCAGATAATTAAAGTCAAATGTACTTATTTTGTAGATTAAACAAGAACATATTTTATTATGGTTGTTTGTCTTTGAAGTTTTAAAAACATCTTAGTACAAATGTTGAACTTAATTTAACTGGCTATTTAGACATTTAATATGACAAATATTTTCTTTCAATAGGTAAAGTAACATTAATTCTGAATAGGTGTACTTCATGGAAATATATATATGGACACAGCATCATTTTGTGAGAACGTGGAGGAAGATACAGAAAAGGGAAGAGTATAGTGACTTTTGTATGGAGACTTTCATTTACTTACATTGCAGCAGTTACTGCTAAAGCCTGCATATAGTAGATGGTAAGGCAGTTAAGCATGATTGCAAGCTGTACGTGGGTAGCTTTTTAGCTGGTAGAAGGAGTAGAGGAAAGGGAACATACGTTATCAATCAGAGCTGGCAGAGTCTGGGACTGTCCCAGCTAGCTTGCCCAGATTAAGCTAGTAACATTGAATGTCTCCCACAACCCGTGGAGAAAACTTCCTGGGAGAATGTCAGTCCACATTGTAGGTGTCTGAGCAGAAGATGAATTGTTGTCTGGAGCTGTTTCTTTCCCTGCACTGATTATGGATTCAGTCTACATGTCCACTTGGAGAAGCTAGGTGAGAAGTATCTTTCCCAAACACACATTTAAGTTGGTGGTCCTTGCTGCTGCAGAAGTCCATCCCTGCACAGTTGCCTTTGAGGGATACGTTCAGCCACCCATTCCTGGAAGGTCAGCATTGGATTCAATATCAATCTCTGGGAGATGCCACTTCTGACAGGCTGCCAGTTTGAAAAGGAGCTATTTACCCTCATCCTCTGAATGTGGTCTGTCAGCTAGTTCCTTGCCCACCAGACAGATCACTTGTCTAGCCCAGAACATACCAGTTTCTCTAGGAAGAAGCTGTGGAGATCTGTACCGAAAGCCTTCAAGAAATTCAAGTAGACAATGTCCACATCAGCTGAGCAGTTTACTTTCTTTTAGAAGGTTATCAGATTTGCCCTCGGAGAATCCTGGCTAGCTCTTCCCAATCACATGCTTGCTTTGACTGTAATAGCCCCCAAAAGGATGTGTTCCATAACTTTCTCAGGGACTGAAGTAAGATAGACATTCCTATAATTCCCTGAATCCTCATTTAAGCCTTTCTTGACATGGAAGTGGCAATATCCTTCTGCCAGTCTTGAACATCCCTCAGAGATTATGGACAGTCGCCTTGCAATGACAGGAGCCAGCTCTCCTACCAGTGTCAGGTGGATATTGTCAGGGCCCACTGATTTTTAGGGGTCATGCTCCCGTAACAGTTCATACACCATCTCTTCTCTCTATGAAGGTGGATCTGTGTTTACATCAACCCAGGTTTCTGCTCCCAAGGTCTACGGCCCAATGGTGCTGTCAAAGACAGAGGTGAAGAAAGAGTGTTGAGAATCTCTGCTTTTTGATTGTTGTTGGCAACTAATTCACCTCTCCTGGTTTTTGCAGGCATTTCTAAACCTGGGGAAGATGATTTAACATATGGAATTTAATCATGCATATCTGTAACACTGATATGAAATTTGAATGAATATTTTTTTGTAGTGCTTAATTCCCATCAATGTCAGCCTCGCTAAAATCACTGTGTTTGTGTTTTCTTGCATAAATTGTGTCTTCCAGACTTAATATTTCTAATACTTACTGTACAAGATGTTCTGTAGATGCAGCCTTATGGTGCTAATCATACTTGGCTCATTCCCTTGAACCAGATCCAGAATAACCTCATTTTGAGTTAGGGCTGTTTCTTTGAAGAGTCCTCACATCCAGTAAAGGGATTTAGAGTCTCAAAGAATGTGATGTGGTTAAGGTCCTCCCTAGATTTAGGGTCTCAAAGAATGCAATGTTGTTAAGGTCTTCCCTCGATTTAAAGTCTCAAAGAATGTGATCTAGTTAAGGTCGTCCCTCATTTTTTATGTAAATTAGGGAAGGAATTAAACCACTGTAACATTTCAGTTAATGGAAG
This sequence comes from Ramphastos sulfuratus, assembly GCA_013399055.1. Classification (NCBI taxonomy): domain Eukaryota; kingdom Metazoa; phylum Chordata; class Aves; order Piciformes; family Ramphastidae; genus Ramphastos; species Ramphastos sulfuratus. The sequence goes on along the minus strand of WBNM01001482.1, from coordinate 16,314 downwards.
GGAATTAAATTGCAGCAAGTTTTGTCACCATTGCCATATTATTTCGCTTTTGGATATCTTAATTATTTTTACTCTTCTTTTTGTTCCTGAAATTCCTTTAGTCCCTTTTCTTGGGCTTTCATGAAAAAGGAAAAAAGAAAAAAAAAGGCAGCTTTAGATTTCTATAATTCGATTTAAAACAGGACAAAAAAATTTTAATTTACGTTATCATCATGGTTTGTTTGCTAGGAAAAACTTATACTATGGATTGTGAAAAATGAATTCTCTTGACTTGAGGTTTCAATATGAATTTTGAATGGTCATTTCTGTGTTCAGATACTGATTTTTGAGGTATACTTTTGCCAGCTTTTCTTGAACCCTTGCACAAAGGCTTGCTTTTCTGAAAAACAGATATTTATTTTTCCATCTCTGTTTTACTGTCTAAAAAAAAATCTGTGTTGTCTGATTCCTTGTAGGTTTTATATAAGTACATATAAATATAAAGATGGTATAACTGAGAGTAATGATGTGAAGAAATCAAGGTCATAACAGTGTCAGTGCTTGAGAATTATCATCAGACCCTTTGTTTTCATTGCGTCATCTTCAGTAATAAAACAGATGTCGTCTTCTTAAAATAACGTAGAATTCAGGGAAAGAAGGGGATATGATTTCTGGAAATATGCAAATTACCACTTTGCCAATATCACTTTCTCTGAGAAAAAACAAAAACTTTTTCTGAATTTGATGAATGAAATTGTTATCTCTCATTTTTACATTTCAGAACTTTGCAATGAGAATTTATGTTTAAAAAAAACCGAGTCCAATCTCAAACTGGGAATTATTTTTATATTAAAGTTGATCAAAGACATCTGAAGGTCACTTTTTTTCCAATCTACATAGTATACTTGACTCCAAAATGTTCAGTTGGCATTGTCATCCCAATCTGGCCAATTAGTCTGGTCAAGGACTAAAACCAACAAAGGCTTGGCTTTCAGCTTGACTTGAGAAGTTGGTCTAGAGCAAACCAGGGACACCTTGCAAGGTTAATATGGCTAAGACATGCAAGATTTAGCACCTAATTCCAACTCCTATTGTTAGTAGATTTAAAACATTGTGAAAATATAAAATAATTTGACATCTTCTTTCTTCTCTACCTCTAAGAAAGGGTGACTATACACTGGAAATACTTCTTTTTAAATGCTATTCCTATGTGTTATCCTTGAGACCAATCCTTGTCAGTCTGAAAGAAACCAGAGTATGTGGTAACATGCAGTAGGAAAATCATAGAATCATAGAATCACTAAAGCTGGAAAGGACCTTTTAAGATCACCAAGTCCAACCATAACCTAACTTCCATGACCACTAAACCACATCCTGAAGAGCCACGTCTCCACACTTCTTGAATACCTCCACAGATGGTGACTCCACCACTTCCCATGGCAGCCTGTTCCAATGCCTTACCACTCTTTCAGTAAATAAATTATCCCTGATGTCCAATTTAAACCTCCCCTGATACAACTTAAGCCTATTTCCTCTCATCCTGTCACTGGCTACTTGGGAGAAAAAACCAACACCAGCCTCACTGCAACCTCCTTTTGGGTAGTTGTAGAGCGCAATAAGATCTCCCCTTAGCCTTCTCTTGTCCAGACTAAACAACCCCAATTCCCTCAGCTACTCCTCTTATAACACACTCTCCAAACCCCTCACCAGCCTTGTTACTTTTCTTTGGACACCCTCCAGACCTTAATATCTTTCCTATACTATGGTGCCCGGAACTGAACAAAGTACTCAATCTGCTAGATTGACTCACCAGAGCCTAGTACAGGGGCACAATCACTGCCCTACTCCTACTGGACACTGGTTTTCATACAAGCCAGGATGCCATTGGCCCTCATGGCCATCTGGGCACACTGCTGGCTCATATTCATCCATCCATCCATCAGCAGCCACAGATCCTTTTCCAAAGGGCTGCTTTCCAGGCACTCTTCCCTAAGCCTATAGAGTTGCCTGGGGTTATTGTGACCAAAATACAGGCCCTGGCATTTGGTCTTGATAAACCTTATTCCATTGATTATAATCAAATCATAGAAAAATGTTGAGCTTTTGTGTTAATCCCATTTTATTCACTAGCAGAGAGATATCCACTATCTTTGTGGCAAAGCTGAATCTTGAAGAAGGATAACATTGCTATCTTTAGGTCTTTTCACTAGTGTATATGAAAGGGAAATCTTGCAGAAGGTAGGGACCTATTTTCAGGGAAGATTTTTGGGTTCCAAACAGCAAATGTTCACAGGCCTGAGGTATTTTCCTAAGCTCTTAGAAAAAAGCAGAATTTTAGTCCTACCCTTGCGCTTAGTATTTATTATTGTTCAAGGGACTAGAGACCTAATTAGAGGTAGGACTCTATGTCCAGACACAGAAGATGGAAAGCAGAAGGATTTTATCCTATATAGCACTGTAAAAACTTCATCATTTGGCTGTATAAAAGTCCCCAGTTACCTGATCAAAGAGATCCTGTGTTTAGAAAGTGACATTGGAGGTGGTGGGGAGAGATGGGATGTGAAAGGTGTTGCTTGTGTTACTCAGTGTTTCTTCCTTATCATTTTGCTCCTGGCTGAAGTAACCTGCTTTAATGACTGGTCCAGTATGCACATACGAGTGTCTGGGTAAAGGCAGTATAGTACAAGTGCAAAATATTCTGAGCAGATGATTTTGTACCTCTCCTTCATTATCCTGAAAATCCATACCTCACTTGGGAAGGGAGCTGCTTTTCCTATGATTGGTGAGATGATTGATTTTCACCTGTGTTTGAAAATTTCATACATTTTTGGGAAATGAAAAATAAAATACTTTCATGATGGTCTGCTGTAAAACATTGCAGTTACTTGCCATGATGTTGACTTTCAATAACTGAAAATTAAAGGTCTACTGAAATCATTTTGCTCCCTAGTGATTTAGAGACCCAGTCTCACCATAATTTAGAGTCAACTTTTTGTCCTCGCATAGTTCAATGATTTGCAAGCTGTTTCTGGCAGCCATTGTTGTCAAACCAATGATATTTCTTCTTCTCCTCCTCACTTTTTGGCCCTTTTCCCTCATAATTAACTTCTTCATCAGATTTACAGCTATTTAGGTCTACCTTTCTAAGAGATATAAACTCCTGAATGGAAATACCGTGGTAAGAATACTTTTTTAACCACTTCCTTGCCTGACATGATTGTATTTTTTTTATGTAAAAAAATCAATTTGAAAATATCCTTCATCACAAATGTGCCATTTTATCTCAAATACAACATATTCTTAAGACAAAGTAAAACTAAGGGTTCACATCCTCAAATTTCAGAGTAAACAACACGTTAATAAAACTTAGGAATGCAATTAGTTTTGTTTGTGTATATCCTTTAATGGCAAATTGCTGTTAATTTTTGGACAGGAATAAGGAAAACATTAAATTAATGCTGTGGCTTGTAGCAAACTGTTTGGGAAACTGCAGTTAACTTTAACCTACCTGGATCTCTTCAGAGCGAGCAAGTAGTCTGATGCACTTGCTAGAGAGTGTTGCACTCTGCTGCTCTCCCATCTCTAATATGTAGGGTACTTCAATATGTGTAGCTTCAAAAAATTTGTGCTTCAAAATAGTGAAACAATGGCAGATTAATCTGGGTTAAAATAAACATGAATCACATGGTGAAGGGTCAAGTTCTTTGGTTGGTTGCTTGGATTTTGTTTGTTTGTTTGTTTGTTCTGACCCATAGAAGGACCCTACCTTTACCTATAGTTGAGTCCTGCTTTTTCCTTTGAGACCTTCAGCAAATCTCTGGTCTTGAACCTATTGCTCTCCCTTGAACTGAGTAACTTTTTAGTGTGATAGCTGAGTTCATGTTTTGAGCATTTACACTACTAGCTGTGTGAAGTCAGTTGCTTCCTGAGATCCTCAAGGACCCATGAATACTTTGTTACACATCCTCATTGCGAAGGAATGCTCCTATCATTATCTTTGAGATTTACCAACTTGTACTTTCATTGTGACCTACAAGTCCTCATTTCCATTGAGGGAATATGGTCTACCCAACTGTGAGGACAACAAAGCTGGTGAAGGGCCTGAAAAATAAATCTTATGAAGAGCACCTGAGGGAGCTAGGGCTGTTTTGTTTGAAGAAGAGGAGGCTGAGGGGAGAACTCATTGCTGTCTACAGCTACCTGAAAGTATGTTGTGGAGAGGTTACTGCTGGTCTCTTCTCACAGGTAAATAGTGATAGAACAAGAGGGAATGGCCTCAACTTGCAATTGGGTAGGTTTAGACTGGACATTATCAAACGTTTTTTCACAGCAAGAGTGGTCAGGCATTGGAATGGGCTGCCCAGGGAGGTGGTTGAGTCACCAACCCTGGATGTGTTTAAAAGTTGTTTGGATGTGGTGCTTGAGGATATTGTTTAAGGGTGAACTTTGCAGAGTAGGGGTAAGGGTTGAACTTGATGATCCTGGGGGTCTTTTCCAACTGGAGTGTTTCTGTGATTCTGTGATTCTGTGAAATAAATCTAATCATTCTACTTTAGGTGGTGTTCTTGAAACACATCTTGTTTCAGAAAAATCTACCTTCCTGTAGGTTGTTTTTCCACCAAACTCGGTGGAAAAAGTACAATGCTCTGGAGTGTGTACCATGTAACACATTGCTCCTTAGTGGTTCTGCTGAGATGAAGAGCTTTGAGCCCGTTTCTCAGTGACTGAGAGACTTGCCATCTCAATCAGCAACATTTGGTGCTGACTTTCATTTAACAGTTCTCTAAGAAGGAGGATGGCTTATTAAGATACATGGATGGATTAAGAGACAGAAGTTTTAATCTGCTTCCTATCCCTGGACATGTTTGTTAATATGTGTTTTGTAGTCAGATAATAATAGGATGCTTATAATATCATAGTGTATGAAATAAAAAAAAAAATTGTTCTCATGGACATGAATAAGCTGTGCTTTTTCCCCATTACTTGAATTACTTTAAAGCACTGCCATGAACCATGTCTCAGTTGTGCTAGATGCCACACAAAATCCGAACAAAAAGTCAGTGATGGATATAACAAGTTCTGAATCAAAACTAAAAAACCACAACAGATTGATATAGACAGATGAGGGAGTAGAAGGAAACAATAAGTCAGTGTGATGAGAAGTGTTGCCAGCACTACCAACCTAACTGCTGTCAGGTCGTTCAAAGGCCTTGCAGCAAATGGATTTGAAGGTGGATGTTTATGGAGAGCTCCCAGGCATGAAGGGTAGTATGAAAGAAAGTGTTTGAGGATGCAATAAATGAATGATGGGCATAGGCATCGTTCACTGACTGGTGCTGAGAGCTGACACTCAAACAAAAAGGGAAAAAATAGCATAATGGCTAGACCATGAAGGGCCTGGGTAGTAAAAAGGAAAGGGATTTATAAAAAGAGGTTATGTGGTCAAAACAATAGCCTAGAAAAATTGAAAGGTTGCATTTGTCATGAGTCTGAGAGGAGCAAGAAATTCGTAATTGTGTGAATGTGAAGAAAGGCTGCGTCTTAAAGAAAATATACATAGGAAATCTGCAAAATATAAGTATTACTTTCACCTGGGATATAGACTGAAGAACAGTCTGGAAAACCTGAAAAGCACTAGCAGAGAAAGCACAAGAAAGCCCTGCTCAACTGAGATCACAGAAAGACATTTAGAAAGTGATGTTGGAAAGAGGAAAATCAGTTTTGCTGGCAAAACATGCTGTCAGTGACAACTGCATACAACTCATCACTTAATTTGCACTTGTGGGTGAGATTTTCTTAAAGTTAAGATAGCAGAGGAACCCTTCTCCATCTGCAGACTAGAAAGACAACTAAAAGCACTAGGACAGCAAAGTGTCTGGATAATCAAAGGAAGACACAATCATATATGAGGAGTAAACAAAGGCTGAGCCTGAATTTTGCTGGTAAGGAAGTAGAGGCCATGAGGAAAGAAGTTTCAACAGAGAGAAGTTTTAGAGGTCTAACGTGGTTTTGGAAGCAAATTCTCAATTGTAACTGTAAACACTATGTCGATGAAGGGGAAGAGTAATGCCAAGCAGATAAGAGTGGAAGGCATAATAAGATGTGGGAAGTTTTATCACTAAGTGACTATACATTACAGGAGTTCAGTGAAGGTGTTAGGCGTGGCCGCATTCACGTAGCAACACACAGTAATTCTTATCACAGCAGGTTGCCGCTAGTTTTGCGCTGCTCAGACTCTGATCCCACAACAATCCCAAGTGAAACTCAGATTTGTCTAAGATGTACGTGCTGCTAAGTAAAACAGGCTTTTAAAATCAGATACTGAAATATTGGAATGTGCTCACAATCAAAAAATAGTACATTATCCTTTCTCTTCATAGTTGTGCTATATTTTTTCCCTGAGCTTTATTGAGAGCAAGTGAGCTCATCTGTTCTACTCTTATGTGTATTTCACAACAGATACTTTTAAAATTCCCACTTCCCTTAGAACAATTGAAATTTAAAACCTGAAAATGGCTTAAAACCAAGAAACACATTTTTCTCTAGCATAAAAATTTTTTAAAAAGCCAATTAAAAAGAAATTCCTATATTGAAGCCATACAATTAGCAGCTTTCAGCTTGACATATTTCATTCTTGAAGATGTTTCCTTGAATTAAGAAAAATAAAATAAATAACTCATTTTATATAACAAAAATAAATCTTCACGCTGATTTAGTGGCATGAACTGAGATTAAAACTTCAAAGGCAATTGTAAATGTTATGCAGTTATTGAGCATGTGACTCTTTGAAAACATCGTTCTGTAGTATCAGAGTTAAATGTCAGAGTTCTGCATTTACCCCTGAATGGTATAGTTGGCCCATGTTCAATGACACAAAGGGAACAATGTTTCATTGTATCATTTTAAATATATTTTCCTTGGTGTCTTGTCTCTTCCACCCCTGTGTTAAACATTCAGCACTAAACAGACCTATTACTGTTGGTAAAAGCCTGCTAATGTGAAATGTACAACGAACAAAACAAATGGGAGCAAAATAATGAACTAAGAAGTTGAGGCGGTGTTCAAGATAAGGGATTTGCTCGTTGAATAACTGGCTTGACAAACTACCGCTGAATAAACAACACCAAAGAAAACCAAACAATGCTAAATATAAATTAAAACAAAAATATATATATTTTTTTTTTTCCAATTTGCTTTCAAATTCTCAAGAAACATTCTCATGCATGTGTTCTGGGAGAAGGCGTGTGGTTCCTGCCTTAAAAGAGCCTCACCTTGAAAGACTTCTTCTTTGGACCATGCCCAACTTTTGATGGCTCCTACCTTTTTACACGGCTCTCAGTTTTGCACCATCCCTGTCTTTGGACTGTTCTTCCCACTTTTGCACCATTCTGTGCAAATTTGAAAGCTTGGCAACTCCCGGGGTCCTTTTGGCACCCANCCCCCCCCCCCCCCCCCTTTAGATTTTTTTTTTCTTATTGCTAGGCTTGATTCCTTACTTTTTATCTGGGAACACTGAGTACAGTTTCTCCAATGATGATAATAGAGAAATAGACCTGGCAACATTTCCTCTAAGTCAGCTCTTGGGAGATTGAATTTATGTACTTTATTGCTTGTCATGCTAAGGATTTCTGTGTCCTTTGTTACATCCAAGTTTAGTGTGCAAATTTTGAGAGTTGCAGGGTAAAAACAAAAGATAAAGAACGTTCCTCCTCCTCTCTCCTTCCAGAGAATTTTGAAGGAATTCTCTGCTCTTCTTTTGGCACCCAAATGTTCATTTTCTTTCCATTTGCCATTCCACCTGACCAATTTCTTTGGAGATTTATATGTTAGCAGAGGATGATTTAAGATTATGACATTTCTGCTTTATTAGGGAAAAGAAATTCATCTGCAGATGTTTCCTGGTAGGCCACTTCACTGCTTTAAAATTTGTGCATTGAACCACAGAATGTCTCAGGTTGGAAGGGATCTTAAAGATTGTCATCTCCAAACTCTCTGCCATGGTCTCATCCAACCTGGCCTTGAACACACCCAGAGAAGAGATATCCACAACCTCCATGGGCAGCCTATTCCAGAGTCCCACCACTCTTGTACAGAAGAAATTCTTCCTAAGATCCAGTCTAACCCTACTCTCCCTCAGCTTAAAACCATTCCCCCTTGTCTTATTGCCAGACATTCTTATGAAAAAGTCACTTTCCAGCCATCCTACAGGATTTATTCAGGTATTGGAAGGTAGCTCTAAGGTTGCCCTGGAGTCTTCTCTTTTCTAGTTTGAAAACTCCAGCTCCCTCAGCCTGTCCCCACAGCAGAAGTGTTCCAGCCCTTGGATCATCTTTGTGGCCCTCCTCTGGACTCCCTCCAACAGCTATGTGTTCATCTTATGATGGGGACATGAGTGTCTCCTTCATTACATCACCAGAAAGATCTGGATTCCAGTTGTGGTCAGAGCCACAAGCTGTGCAACTCAATCATACAGCATAAACACAGTCCAGGTGTTGAGCACTGAGAACAGGGCAATAGGTATGGGTACCTGTCTCACTTTAGTCATTCAACAGCTACAAATTTTGGTTTCACCTATACATTAGGTTAATACCAATTTGTCTGTCTGCTTCTTTCCACTAGCATAAATAGGAAAATGCCAAGCATTGCCTTATTTTAAATTTCATAAACTATACTCATAGATTTGTCTCCTTTATAGTGTCTTTATAGTATATATTCGTATTAGTACATCAGTGGAGGTAAACTCACATTTAAATGAAGAAGATTAAATCTGTGGTGGTTCTTCTTTCTGTGGATGCTGTTTTATAATTCTGGAACTGCCTAAAGACTTACAAAAAGTGAAGTTTCACTTCTGTTCAAGAAAGTTTGATTGTGCCAAAGAAGAAAACTTTGATAGAGTTTTCATGCTTTTTTCCCCCACATTATTCTAGTATGCCTGAGACTGAACAATATAATAGGGAGGAGCAGAAGCATTTAGTCTATTTCCAACGATCAGCATAAGGTAAGTAATATGTTGTTATATATATATTGGATTTAGGTGCTAAAGTCTTGATGCTTAAGTATCACATTGCTGCAGAGTAGGCAAAATGTGACAAATGTGAAGAATTGAGGCCAAGCCACAATTTTCTAGGATGAAATGGAGTCACAGAGCCAGCTGGAGAAGGAAGAAAGCATTTTTCATAGCTTTGCCAGGTAGGCTCTAAGGAAACTTCCCCAAGGCTGCACCAGGAGCCATGAATGTCTTTGCTGGAAGATAAGATTTTGAGTATCTTACACCAACCTTTTTTCAATTGTCATCCACACTGCCAACCATGGGCATTAAAAAAATCATTAATCGTATCCCCAAACAACTTGAAACTGACTTTAAAATGAGAATATATATGGGGAGAGAATAGAGTTTCTGCAACTTACTGAGCTTCTAGGTTGTTTCATGACTCCTCTTCCTTTAGCTTTCTTAGGGCATTCAGATTTCTACTAAAAGAAGAATAATAATAACATTATTTTGTGGTACTCTGGGATCATGACAAAAACCCAGAACTGGAGGCTGGAGTGAAAAATGTGGGGTTCAGTAGCATCACAAAGGGGCCCACACAGATCTAACTCCACTGTGATGTAATTTGCTAGTCCTCGAGTTGACAGCCCAGGGAAAGAGGAGGAAAAAAGCTGTGAAAGGAAGAGGGGGGGGGGGCTGCTAATTTGAAGGCTATAAAAATTTCTATCATTCTTTGTTTGCAAACTTTATCACTAGGTGAACAAGGGTTGAAGAGCTGGATGATCGTGCTACAGCATCACATTCAGATCTCAGCCATGTAGTTTGAAGCAATCTAGCAGATGCTGAATTATGTGAAACCTTATTGTCATGACAAAGGCCATAAAAAATGGAAAATGAGACAATTAAAGACCCCATGACAAATTTTATAACGAGTATAGAAAATAACACAAAGGTAATCCATAGTATTATCTTTTCAAGGTTCTTCTTAGATGTTGTAAATAGGGTTTATAGTACTAGCTATTTTTTGGTAACTTTGCCATCAATCATCCTGAAGCGTTACTAAAATGTTGCTTATCTGATGACAGGTGAAACAAAACTTTAGTGGTGATATTATTGAAGTTTTATTAGTGAGCATCAAGAGCTCAATAGTAACCAAGAAAGAATAAAAGCAAACTTTGTTAAAATATTATTCTGAGATTTTAAATTGTTCACTTTTCTTTTGTTCTCATGGTATTTTTTTTTTCTTGAATCATTTGAATTCACTGGAAAGGGAAGATTATTGACCTTTCAATTACCAGTCATGGCTGGAATTTTTTGTTGTTGTGGATTGGTTATTTGAGTCAGCATTTTGTTGTACTCTTACCTGATACCTAGAGGAACTTCAGGCTTTGGACAACTACTCTTTTCTAATGGGTATATAATTTTTATATTTGTCTTTTAGGATTCTACTGTATTCAAATTCTGGGTGCGAGAAAATGTTGCGATAATTGACAATACCTTGATATCGAATTATCTTTATGTCACTAATTCTTGTAACTATCTTGTGCATAAATTTCTCTTTCATGTTAACTTTAATAACAATTGCAAAGAAGATAGCATTCTCTCAATGATAGGTATTGCAGACAACAGCAGAGATTTAAATAATGCCAAGTTAAGAAGAACCCTGAGACTGTGAATTGTACTAAACAGTTGAAATGGGGACATACTACTAATTATAAACATTTCTGTTGGTGAAGGTCCCCTCAAAATACATCTTGCCCTATCTTCTCATCTGCTTGAGCACAAAATGAAGCTGTCTGGTTTTCACCGTAGTCTATCTCTGCAGGCATAAATTTAAAATATATCAAAGCTTTATTTTTTGCTTCATATTTTTCTTTTAATAAAGAAGACCAAAAATCAATCATATATCTGGGATTTACTTGCTTCAAATAGAGGTCAACTGAACAAGAGCTGGCTTGGTATTAAAGATAATCTACAACGTCAAGGCAAATGTTTAAAGCAAGCAGTTTTTAAAATACTGATTTTAATAAGTTGTATGACCCTGATGCTTGTTATTTAGTCTTGCACATCTTGCTAGCATTAGCTTTTTTTACTTGGCCCTCAGAAAAGCTACTGTCAGTTGCTTCAGCAGCAGATGTACATATTAAGTTTCTTCATATAGCAATTTCTCAGCATAACAAAGTTCAATTCACCTGCTTGATCCACTGACAGGCTCACCCTGCTATGATATCTACATGAAAATTAAAATTATGTTAGTTGCTTCATCGTAGAAGTCTGCTTCTAACATGTGTAGTTGTTCCTTTGTATTTTACTACTGACCTGCACATATATGTTAGCCCACAGATGTCTTCTACCTTTGACTTCTGGTGCTTTTAAAAACACAGATTTCACAGACAATACTAAGCTGAGATGGCATTCAAAAATCATCATGTACAGACTACAAAGACGAAGCCCCTTACAGTGGTTCAGGTGTCAGCAGGAAAAAAAATTAAATCAATCTTGTAAAAACAGTTTGAAAGGTAAAAGAAATACTCTAAAATGTATGGATAAGAAGACAATTTGAACAAAATCCTAGTAATGTTGAATTCTGTGGGAGTTTTGCCATTCAATCAACTCAGCCAACACTTAGGTCCTGGCAAGTAATATTCAAGGAGATCAAGGGATGGTAGCTGGCAATAAACTAAGTATGAAGCTGTTTGGAAAAAAATTACTTATGTTGGCACATTGATGTGTTGGATGCATAAATATCTCTAATAAAGTATCCAATCCAAAATAACATTTATGCTTCTGTTGCAACCATGTCATTAATTTTGAACAATGCACTTATTTGTGTGCTATTTTTTGTGATTCATACAGTTAAGGGTGATGCTGCAGTTGGTTTGGATGTGCTGAGCACAGCAGCATGAAGAGGACTGCTTAGACCTTTACCTAATCGATGCTTCCTATCACAGCATTTGCAAGTGCCTTTTTGAGGTAGACACCAATCTGCTATGTAGTTCATCTTGCATCTTTTCCCAGTGGAGAACTTCTGGTTTCTGTTCGCAGAAGCCTGTGGTTTCTTTCAAGTGCTGTTCTGCTGCTCTCTCTTCACACCTGAATGTTCAAAAAGTTTTATAAGTCATGCTCAGTGCATCATGCCTTCAAGACGACCTGGAAGCCTAAGCCTTCATAGCTGTGCCTTCTTTCTCAGATAGACTCAGTGTATTGCAGGACTTCTTGTCATACCACTCTGGATTTTTAGAAAATATATAAAAACATAGTGGTGGTGGAATTACTCTTCATGATTGATGTACCTTACCTGCAACATTCAGCTCTCCCAAGGATATTGCCATGAAAGAAGCACAGCGTCAAAAGTGCACTTAGTTGCAGGGTTCTGAAAGGTGAAATTGCATCTATGATATTGTATCTATGAATAGTGGAGGACTGAAAAATTCCCTGATTTATTTATTTTCGCCCTCTTCCCCCCCC
>WBNM01001480.1:8079-22884 GCA_013399055.1 Ramphastos sulfuratus | reverse complement strand
CTTTGTGGCCTCCTCTGGACCAAAATAGTGCCTAAATGTCCTCATCTTTGTTTTACTATCATTATACTCAGGTCAGGACTAGCTAAAAGGCTGGAATTAATTAAAAAAAAACCCTAACCAAACAAAAAATCATCACCAAAGGAAGGGCAGCAAGGTAACCTGTTGGTAACACCACTGTGAAGACTCAAAGTGCATCACTCCATCTACTGCTGTCAATTCCCTAACAGCTTCAGACAGACCTCAAATGTCACCTTTCCAAAGCAGTGCTAACAGCCTTCCCTTTTCCATGATACTCAGCCAAGGACTCTGGTGAACACCAGCCAGGTAAAATATCATCTTTGTGCTGAGAATAGCTGTCAGAATCCTTCTCACAAACAGCCCAAAAGGTTTTCTTCAGCCCCATCACTCATCACAGAGTCTCTTAGCTGCCTGATCAACTCCCATTCTTCTTCCTAAGTGAGCTCTTGCTCTTCCCCTTGGACTTGGGGACAGCCTACACTACATCAAAGCACTCAAGACTATTACAAGTGTATAATAAGGTCGACTACATTACTTAAGATTCCCTGTGAATGGCCAGGAAGTGAATAATTCCAAGAGTCTAAGTAGCTGCTAGAGGAGTTGGACTCAGACCCTTTGGCCTCTGCACCCTCTCTTTAAAAAAGATTCTGGTCCTATTGATTTTCTTTCCACCTCCTGACCTTGTGAAGTGTGACCCAATCACCTCTCAGCCAGCAACTGCAAACACTTTCAGGCACATGCATTATTCTGTGCTCAGCTTCCAACCAGTCAAGGTTTACACTCATCTGGACAAGTGACATCCCTCAGGTGGCTTTAACTGCAGAGGTGTCAGAAGAGGTGATGGCCTCCTTGGGCTGGGGCCCAGTGATAGGACAAGGACCAATGGGTGAAAGATGGAACACAGAAGGCTCCATCTCAACACAAGGAGAAACTTCTTTGGTGTGAGGGTGCTGGAGCCCTGGAGCAGGCTGCCCAGAGAGGTGGTGGAGCCTCTTTCTTTCAAGACCCATCTGGATGTGTTCCTGGGTGACCTGCCCTGGGTGACCCTGCTCTGGCAGGGTTGGACTCAATCACAGAATCACAGAATCTTCAGCCTGGAGAAGAGAAGGCTTCCAGGAGACCTTAGAGTAGCCTTCCAGGATCTGAAGGGGGCCTACAGGAAGGCTGGGGAGGGACTATTGACAAGGTNGCCACAGCTTGAGGCTGTGTCCTCTTGGTCTGTCCCTGGGTGCCTGGCAGCAGAGTCCAACCCCACCTGGCTACAACCTCCCTTCAGGTAGTTGTAGACAGCAATGAGGTCTGCCCTGAGCCTCCTCTTGTGCAGGCTGCACACCCCCAGCTCCTTCAGCCTCTCCTCACAGGGCTGTGCTCCAGGCCCCTCACCAGACTCTCTGCAGGTCCCTTCCAACCCCTACCATTCTATGATTCTGTGTGATTTAACTTAACTAAAAAAAAACAAACCAAAAAAACATAAATAATATTTTTTCCTATTAACAAGTACACAACTACAAAGTGCACACATATAATGGTGGTGGAGTCTCCATCCCTGCAGGTGTTCAATTAACCTGTGGCCATGGCACTTTGTGGACATGGCTTAGTGGCCATGCTGCTGCTGGGTTGATGGCTGGACTGGGTGATCTCAGAGGTCTTTCCCAACTGAAACAATTCTATGATTCTACAAAAGTAACATAAAACAAATGGAAAGGGAATTTCAGGAGGGTTTTATAGTGGAAACATCACAAGCTCTCCTGCCACGATTTACAGGCATCTTCAGAGCCCTTTTAATGAAGCTATATATTCATATAGTGAATAGCTGATCATCTTCTCACCTAGGTACATGGAAGATGGTGGGCTTTTATGCATACCATGCATAATAAAAGTACAAACCATCAACCTGACATCAGCTCAATTCATTTTAGAGCAGGAGATTTGCACTGAATTATGTCACAGCCACGAATAAATTGTGAGTCACAAACAGTGTCACCTAAACCTTGTCCTGCCCTAAGTTGATGGGAAAATTCCATTATAATTCATTACTTCTGGAAGAAGAAGGTATTAACTGACACCAAACACTATAAAAGGGAATTTACATTGCTTCACTTTTCCTGCTGCAAAAAAATGGGAGTGCATGTAAACAGAGTATCTTTAATATTCTTCTTGTTATTATTGTAGAGTCCACTGAAGTGGTGCAGAGGATTATTATGCTACAGGGCAGAGGCTATGTGCAGATATGTGCATGGTTTTGCTGGGGGAAATTCCTTTGTGGCACTCAGGAAGTGCCTTTCTCCAAAGGTAGATGCTCATTTTGAAGAGGTGGTGGCAGTCAGTCTCTTCTGCTAGCTGAATCACTGACCCACAGAGTCACTTCCATTGGAAAAGACCTTTAAGCTCATCCAGTCCAACCCTTCTCTAACTCTGCCATGGCTGCACCTAAAGCATGTCCCTCAGCACCACATCTCTGCCTCTTTGAAACACCTCCAGGGGTGGGGATTCAACTGCCTCTCTGGGCAGGCTGTGCCACGAACTTGAGAACCCCTTCAGGGAAGAAGTTTCTTCTAACACCAAACCTAAACCTCCCCTGGAGCAACTTGAGGCCATTTTCTCTTCTCCTATCACCCGATACTGGTGAGACCTCACTCCAACACCACCAACCTCCTTCCAGGGAACTGTAGAGAGCAATGAGGTCGCCCCTCAGCCTCCTTTTCTCCAGACTGAACCCCCTCAGTTGCCTCAGCTGCTCCTCACAAGACCTGTTCTCCTCTTGAAGAGGAGTTTGGCTTCCAAACAGTCTCCCCCCAGCCTTCCTGTAGGGCTCCTTCAGATACTGAAATGCTGCTCTAAGGTCTCCCTGGAGCCTTCTCCTCTCCAGGCTAAACAGTCCCAACCCTCTCAGCCTGCCCTCACAGAAGAGATGCTGCAGCCCTCGGACCATCCTGGTGGCCCTCTCCTCTGGCCCCTCTCCAGCAGGGTCTCTCTTGTGTTGGGGACCCCAGATCTGGCCAGGTGACAATCACAGCACTGCAACAACGACTCTCAATGCAGCATCACTTCTTTGGCTATAAACCTTCTACTGGAGGTATCTGAGGGAAATGAAAGTAGGAAAAAGAATTAGGTGAATAATTTTCTGCTCCAGGGCCACTTTTTCCTGAGCTATTAATATAAAGCCTAGCTTGCATTTCTAGTCTCTGCAAAACCTTCCAACAGCTAACTTCATTTCTCATTTCTTCAGCAGAAGCTTAAAAAAAAATAATTTAAAAATCCCTGCTAATAATGTCAATATTNTTTAAAAATCCCTCGTAATAATGTCAATTTTTTTCTCCCCCTCCCACAAACCAACTTTTCTGCCTTTTTTAAAAAAAAGTGCCCCGGTGTCCCCCCGCCAGCCCTGTTTCCCCCCCCCCCCCCCCGGTTGATATGCTGATAGCAAATCTTGCCTACCATCTGAGAGGCACAATTGGGGTTACTTCCACAAGCTGGAGGACAAAAAGGTTGTCCCAGGCTCCTTCTACNTGTGCTGGACTCTCTCAAGCAGTTCTATGTCCCTCTTGAACTGAGTGGCCCTGAACTGGACACAGCAGGTCAGTTAGAATCAATTTCAGCTCACTGCTGCTAAAGGCATAAATGTTCCTCCCTTCTTTGTCTATTTTCCACTGCATTTTCTCCCTGCCCATGGACACAAAGCTCACCAGCTTCCCTTTTTGCTCAAAGGCTGAGGTTAACACCTTTAGCAGTGGCATTTATGGACAACTTCACATTTCAACTCTCCTCTCTCAGTCGTGGGCTTCTTTGTATTAACTGCAATCATCTGCCAGTTTTTTCCCTGCAGGATTAGTTTCCTGGCTTCACCTGACACCCAGGCACGTGGCACTNGCCAGAGCAGGATCACACAGACCAAATCACAAAGGAACACAAGCTGCTGTGTATCACAACAGAAACAAGACTTTTCTCTCTAATAAAGAACTCTCACCAGAAAAGCTGAAATATTAAACTGGACAGCAATAATAATAAAATGGGAAAAACACTGGAAAGGCCTCAGCACAAACATGAAAGGATGAACTCCTATTTTATATGCCCTGCCCAGAATGCACAGAATGGCAGGGGCTGGAAGGGGCCTCCACAGCTCATCCAGTCCAACCCCTGCCAGAGCAGGAGCACCCAGAGCAGATCACACAGAACACATCCAGGCAGCTCTTGAATATCTCTAGAGAGGGAGACTCCACAACCCCCCTGGGCAGCCTGTTCCAGTGCTCTGTCACCCTCACAGGGAAAAAAATCCTCCTCATGTTTCCATGGAACTTCCTATGCCTCAGCTTCCAGCACTGCCCTTGTGCTGTCAGTGGGCATCACCCAGCAGAGCCTGGCTCCAGCCTCTGGCACTCACCTGCACATCTTTATAACCATTGCTGAGGTCACCCCTCAGGCTCCTCCTCTCCCAGCAGCACAGCCTCAGCTCCCTCAGGCTCTCCTCCTAACAGAGCTGTTCCATTCCCTTCAGCATCTTTGTGGCTCTGTGCTGGACTCTCTCAAGCAGTTCTATGTCCCTCTTGAACTGAGTGGCCCTGAACTGGACACAGCAGGTCAGTTAGAATCAATTTCAGCTCACTGCTGCTAAAGGCATAAATGTTCCTCCCTTCTTTGTCTATTTTCCACTGCATTTTCTCCCTGCCCATGGACACAAAGCTCACCAGCTTCCCTTTTTGCTCAAAGGCTGAGGTTAACACCTTTAGCAGTGGCATTTATGGACAACTTCACATTTCAACTCTCCTCTCTCAGTCGTGGGCTTCTTTGTATTAACTGCAATCATCTGCCAGTTTTTTCCCTGCAGGATTAGTTTCCTGGCTTCACCTGACACCCAGGCACGTGGCACTCAGCTACACAAATTACATGGTTGGGTTTGGTTTTTTTTTTTCCAGAGGCTTTGCAATTTCAAGCAATCTTTCCAATCCTCCTTTGCAGCATTGGCCATACCACCTGCTCAGCTTGCTGCATTAACTCTTCTCCCAGGTGGGCTATTTTTGTTACTTTTTACAATGCTATTAGTAGACTTTCACCTCTCTGTTTTCCCCAAGCTCCTTGAAGCATTGTTTGTTTGTTTCCTTTGATTGAAGCATATTTGCAACCTCCTCTTTGTTCTCCTCTCCTTTGTTTTCTTAGGGTGCCAGAACACAGCTTGCAGGAAAATGCTTCTCATGTCAAGTAGTGAAGGAAAAATAATTTTAAAATATTATTTTGGGGTGGGGAATGTAAAGGTAACTTACACCCCTGCTATCAAACACAGAAAAAGAGTCAATGAGCATAAAAGGGGATCTAATAAATGTCTATAAATAGCTGAGGGCTGGGGGTCAGGAAGGGACAGCCTCTGGGGGGCATTATGCAGAGTGTGTCCAGCAGATCCAGGGAGGTTCTCCTTCCCCTCTACTCTGCCCTGGTGAGACCTCATCTTGACTACTGCCTTCAGGTTTGGGCTCCTCAGTTTAAGAGGGACAGGGATCTGCTGGAGAGAGTCCAAGGGAGGGCTACGAGGATGATGAGGGGNCTGGGGGTCAGGAGGGAGAGGGCAAAGTCTTCTCGACTGCACCCTATGATGGGACAAGAGGCAATGGATGGAAACTACAGCAGAGGAGGTTCCAGCTCAACACAAGGAAGAACTTCTTGACTGTAAGGGTCCCAGAGCCCTGGCACAGGCTGCCCAGAGAGGTTGTGGAGTCTCCTTCTCTGGAGCCTTTCCAGGCCTGTGTGGATGTGTTCCTGTGTGACCTGTGCTAGATTCTGTGATCCTGCTCTGGCAGGGAGGTTGGACTGGAAGATCTGCAGAGGTCCCTTCCAACCCCTAACATCCTGTGAGCCTGTGAAAAGGACTTTAGAACCTCTCAAGGAATCACAGAATGTTGGGGTTGGAAGGGACCTCTAGAGATCAAGTCAAATGCCCCTGCCAGAGCAGGATCACCTAGGGCAGGTCACAGAGGATTGCATCCAGATGGGTTTTGAATATCCCCAGAGAAGGAGACTCCACAGCCTCTCTGGGCAGCCTGCTCCAGGGCTCTCTCACCCTCACAGTTGCCCCTTGTCCTATGATTGGACAACCCTGAGCAGAGCCTGGCTCTGTTCTCCCAACACTGCCCTGCACATCTCCAGAGGTCCCTTTCAAGCCCTAACATCCTGTGACCCTGTGAAAATCCTCCATCAAAGTTGGTGGGAGGTATCTCCACACATTCAAAAAGAAGTACAGCAAGTATTTAACATCTATTTTTTTTCTTGGTCCTCTAATTCCAATGTTTCTCCTTTTCTCAGCTGCTTCCCAGAGCTCTGAGCCTGCTGGAATTTTCCCACAAGCCTGGGGTTGGTTTGTTTGGGTTTGGTGTTTTAACCCTGCACTGCAGCTCTAGATACCTCTGCATGGAGCTGAACCAGGCACTCTGAAAGATCAGGGGACCTTGTTTCTGTCTGCTGAGCCTGTCCCTTGGCTCAGACCAAAGCTTTAGTGAAAACAGAAGTGATTCTGGTCACTGCCTTTACTCTCAGCTCAGTCTCTTCATTGCATTTCCTGCACCCGTGGCAGGTGTGCACAAAGTGGCTGTTCCAGCAGTGTTAGACTCAGCAGCAAGAGCTGGTGCAGAGCAAGGTCACTGCTGAATCTTGTGTGCCAGGTTGAGGGGCAGCAAGTAAAATGCCACACCTGTGGGGAGGAGTGGACAGTTCAGGTGATCCTAAGCTGACCAAGGGATTCCATCCTATAGATGTCACATTGAGGATAAAGCTGAGGGATCAGCAGGGTCAAACCTCTGCCTGGTGTCCCAGGAGGACTCTGTTCATTCTGCCTTCAATCTCAATCACCAGTTCCTGAACCCAGCTCCAGAAATCAGCTGTGGAATCTGGTTCCTGCCTGTTGCTGAGTCCAGTCTGGGACTTCTCCACAGCATCAGCGGTGACAGTGATGTAATTGTCATCAGCAGAGATGGGTTGAACAGAGGCTTTGTACCTATCTGCATTTACCTTTATTGGTATTATTTTCCTTAAAGGTGGCTTAGTTTGCTTTTCCAACCTTTCACTCTCTTTCTCTTTCCCTTTGGGAAGGGAGAGGGCTCAGTAGAAAGTCTGTCACTTTTTTACTGGCCAGTCCAGCCTTAGCCCTCGACACTCTGCTATGCTTTAAGCCCCCAAATGAGGATTTAGCCAATTCCAAGTGATCTTTCCAATGAGCTGTTTGCCTGCTGTGAGCTGCTGTGCTCCCTCACAGCTCTAAAGTCACCATCAAGCAGTTGGAGCTTCTCTCTGCTTGCTCAGTAGCTGCTGTCTCTGAGCTAATGTCATCGGTGCCGCTAATCCAGCCTTGTGCATCTGTTTCCAATTAAGAATTAAGGAAGCATTTAGCTGCTCTAATCCCATTCTCCATCCACTGCTCTTCCAAGGGCCCCTCTGAGCTGGCAGTGCCCTTGGGAACAGGCAGCTCTGAGAACATGTGCCCACTGCTGAGTCACACCCAGCCACAAGCCCACTGCTGCCTCCTAGGCTTTGCTCAAAATGCCAACCACATCTCTGCCCAGCCTGGAGGCACCCCCGGGGGGTCTGAGCATTCCCCTCCTTCCTTTATCTATATCCTCCACACTGGTCATCTCCTACACAAAGCAGGTGGAGCAGGGAGTCCCTGCCATGGCACAGAGAATGCCCACTGCAGGCACATTCACAGAATGGGTTAGGAGGAACAGAATCACAGATTACTGAGGCTGGAAAAGACCTCTGAGGTCATCGAGGTCCTGCACCTGGGTAGGCACAATCCCAAGAACAACTCCAGGCTGGGTGGGGAATGGCTGAGAGCAGCCCTGAGGAACAGGACCTGGGGGTGTGGGGTGAGGAAAAGCTCAAGATGAGGCTGCAGTGTGAGTGCAGCCCAGACAGCAACTGTGTGCTGGGCTGCAGCAAGAGCAGTGTGGGCAGCAGGGCAAGGGAGGGGATTGTGCCCCTTTGCTCTGCTCTCCTCAGACCCCAGCTGCAGTCCTGTGTGCAGTTCTGGAGCCCCCAGCACAGGAAGGACATGGAAGTGTTGGAGCCAGTCCAGAGGAGACCACCAAGATGCTGAGAGGGCTGCAGCAGCTCTGCTGTGAGGACAGGCTGAGAGAGTTGGGGCTCTGCAGCCTGGAGAAGAGAAGGCTTCCAGGAGACCTTGGAGTAGCCTTCCAGGATCTGAAGGGGGCTACAGGAAGGCTGGGGAGGGACTATTGACAAGGTCTTGCAATGCCAGGACAAGGGGCAATGGGTTTGAAGTGGCAGAGGGGAGATTGAAAGTGGATGTTAGGAGGAAGTTGTTTGCAGTGAGGGTGGTGAGACACTGGCACAGGTTGCCCAGGGAGGTTGTGGCTGCTCCCTCCCTGGAGGTGTTCAAGGCCAGGTTGGAGGAGGCCTTGAGTGACCTGTGCTAGTGGGAGGTGTCCCTGCCTATGGCAGGGGGTTGGAATTGCCTGAGCTTTGAGGTCCCTTCCAGCCTTACCATTCTATAATTCTCTGATAGGAGAGGAAATGGCCTGAACTTGTGGCAGGACAGGGATAGGTTGGAGATGAGGAAAAATGTCTTTGATGTGATTAACAGGATCAAACAGGATCACAGAATGGTAGGGGTTGGAAGGGACCTCCACAGATCATTGAGTTCAACTCCCCTGCCAGAGCAGGACCAGAGAACCTAGTGTAGGTCACACAGGAACACACCCAGACAGGCCTGGAAAGGCTCCAGAGAAGGAGACTCCACAGCCTCTCTGGGCAGCCTGTGCCAGGGCTCTGGACTCTTACAGTCAAGAAGTTCTTCCTCATGTTGAGGTGGAACCTCCTGTGCTGCAGTTCCCATCCATTGCCTCTTGTCCTACCACAGGGTGCAGTCAAGAAGACTTTGCCCCCTCCCTCTTGACCCCCAGCCCTCAGATATCTGTAAACATTGACTAGATCCCCTTTAAATCTTCTCTTCACCAAACAGCCCCAGGTCCCTCAGCCTCTCCTCATAAGAGTTTCCCTCCAGCTCCTGAACCTTAAAGATGATCTAGTTCCACCCCCCCTGAGTAGCAGACCCTGAGAAGCAAGAATGGCACTGGAAGGAATTCTGCCCCACAGGAAATCTAACAGGAACTTAATCATCTGCTGTTGTCATCTGGCTTTCAAAGCTCCTATTCATGAAAAGTACACAGCATAAATGCACCCTTTCAGATAATTATGTAATCAGTGGCTACTTCTAATTAATGTTATTTGCAAAAATACAGGAGAATGCTCTGATCCCACTGTTTACCTTTCCCTAAATGAATCACTGCTAATGCCCCCATTATGGAATTAACATCAGGCTCATGCTACTAAACCTGCAGAAATCACAGAACCATTCTGCTTGGAAAAGCCCTTTAAGATCATCCAACTGTTCTCTAACTCTACCAAGGCTGCTGCTGAGCCATGTGCCTCAGCACCACATCTCTGCCTCTCCGAAACACCTCTGGGAATGGGGATTCAACCACCTCCCTGGGCAGCCTGTGCCAGGCTTTGAGAACCCTTTCTGTGAAGCAGTTTCTTCTAATATCCAACCTAAACTTCCCCTGGGGCAACCTGAGGCCATTTCCTCCTGTTCTATCACTTGTTCCTAGTGAGAAGAGCCCAATCCCCACCTGGCTCCATCCTACCAGGGAGCTGTAGAGAGCAATGAGGTCTCCCCTCAGCCTTCTCTTCTCCAACTCCCTCAGCTGCTCCTCATCAGACTTTTTCTGCAGACCTTTACCCAGCTTTGTTGCCTGTCTCTGGGCATGCTCCAGCACCTCAGAACTGAAGCCTCTTTGAGGTGCAGCCTCACCAGTGCCATGTACCAAGGGACAATCACTTCCCTGCTTTTGCTGGCCACACTGCTCTTGATACAGGTCAAAAACCAAGAGACAAAATACATGCACTTGATTCTGCTCTTGAGAAGCACCACTACAGCCACCACCCACCATCTCCACACAGCTAACTAGACAGAGGCTAGCAGAAATCATCACCTTTCTGGGGGGCTCAGTTCATCAGAAAAAGAGAATCACAGAATCAGGATCACAGAATTAACTAAGTTGGAAGAGGACCATCGAGTCCAACCTAGCAATCACTGAATGCTTTGGGTTAGAAAGGACCTTAAAGTTCATCCAGTTCCAACCCCCTGCCATGGGCAGAGACACCTCCCACTAGCCCAGGCTGCTCAAGACCTCATCCAATCTGGCCTTGAACACCTCCAGAGAGGGAGCCTCCACAACCTCCCTGGGCAACCTGTACCAGTGTCTCACCACCCTCACTCTAAAGAATTTCTTCCTCATCTCCACTCTCAATCTCCCCTCTCTCAGATCAAAGCCATTGTCCCTCATCCTGTCACTTCCAGCCCTTGTCAAAAGTCCCTCCCCAGCTCTCCTGTAGCACCCCTCAGGTATGGGGAGGCTGCTCTAAGGTCTCCCTGGAGCCTTCTCTTCTCCAGGCTGAACAGCCCCAACTCTCTCAGCCTGTCCCAATAGAGGAGGTTCTCCAGCCCTCTGAGCATCTCCATGGACATATCAGTGTCACTACTACTACTACTACTTTGTTTTTTTTTTTTACCTCAAGTAAAATTGCAATCACAAATATCTATATAAAGTAAACACAGAGAAAGGAGCAATTCATCATGGATTATACTCTAATTCTGGACTTCTCAATAAAACCTCATGTGATGCACCTCCAGCTGTATAGTTCTCTACAGTCCCTAATACCTATTAAATAAGCTTCTTTACAGCACCAGTAAACACATTCCTGTTTTTATCTCTTGCAAAATTGAAAATAGATGGCAAAAAAGTGCTGCCAGATTCTAAAGTTGATTGCTCTGCATATATAAAAGCATCCTATTGCCTCCACTTCCCAGGCAAACACACAACCTGTTTCCATTTGATCTTCTTATGTAGCTACATTCTGACATGAGTCCAAGTATTCTTTTCTGGCTGCTGAGGGTAGGATCTAGACTCATAGAATCATAGAATCACAGAATGGTAAGGTTGGAAGGTACCTCAAGGATCATCTAGTTCCAACCCCCTGTCATAGGCAGGGACACCTCCCACTAGTACAGGTCACTCAAGGCCTCGTCCAACCTGGCCTTGAACACCTCCAGAGAGGGAGCAGGAGGGATGTTAGGAGGAAGTTGTTTGCAGTGAGGGTGATGAGACACTGGCACAGATTGCCCAGGAAGGTTGTGGAGCACAGAAGCACAGAATGTGATCAAAGACCTCCCTGGAGGTGTTCAAGGCCAGGTTGGACGAGGCCTTGAGTGAAGTGTGCTAGTGGGAGGTGCCCCTGCCTATGGCAGGGGGTTGGAACTAGATGATCTTTGAGGTCCCTTCCAACCTTACCATTCTATGATTCTATGACCTTGCAACACACAAAGTCATTTCCTTTCACCTGGCTGGACTGGCCATGGATGTCATTCCCACACACCTACCGTCTTCGTCTGTCTGGATAATGGTCTCCTCGCTCTCCTTCCTCCCTTCTGGGTTGGTTAAGATCATCTTGAGGCTGACGTTGGTGTAGGGGGGCAGGTGATCCACGACGTGCTGAGGGGCTTTGGGGTCCATGTCCAAGCAGTCTGCCTTGCTCTCATTGTGTCCACAGAAGTAGTGGTAGCATATAGTGACATTGAAAGTGTGGCAACGAGTGATGTTGTAGCCCAGGGACTCCCAGTCCACTGCAATGTGTCTGGCCTGGATCTCAGCAATCTTCAATGTTTTAGGTGTTCTCATAGGTTCTAGAAAACAGAAGAAAGAAAAAACTCATTAGTGTTCCCCAGCCTTGCACTGAACAACTAATTGCCAGGTTAGTCACCAGCCCTGGAGCTGTTCAAAAAGCAGCAGCGACCTGTGCTAGTGGGAGGTGTCTCTGCCTGTGGTGGGGGCTTGGAACTGGATGAGCTTTGAGGTCTCTTCCAACCTAAACCATTCTGTGAGACACTGTGATCTTTGATCACATTCTGTGCTTCTGTGCTCCACAACCTCCCTGGAGGTGTTCAGGACCAGGCTGGATGAGGCCTTGAGTGACCTGTTCTATTGGGAGGTGTCACTGCCTATGGTGTGGGGTTGGAACTGGATGATCTTTGAGGTCTCTTCCAACCTAAACCATTCTCTGATTCTATGATTCTATGTGGTGTAGTGGTCACAGAGGTGTTGTGTAGAAGACTGGTTTTGTAATGCCAGGACGAGGAGCAATGGGTTTGAACTGGCAGAAGGGAGATTGAAACTGGGTGNTGATTCTATGATCTTTGAGGCCTTTTCCAACCCTAACAACTCTATGATGTCTGCAGCAATGTGAAAGCAAAGGAGATACCCAACAAACCCTGGCTTACTACCGCAGAAGTATCATCCTTTGTACAAGTTCCCTGAAGGGCAAAACCCTGCCAGTCTCTTGTGTTTTAGTTTATTTTTCCTTGGCCTCTTTTTGCAGGTTTCAGTCAGTGATTAAGATTCAGCAACAGCAAGGAAAAGAGTTGTCACTTAACAGTGCAGCCATTGAAAGCAGTTGAGAGTACAGGCAGCAGACGCAGGAAGAGTGACCAAAGGCCACCCAGCTGCCACCACTGCCTTCCCTTCTTGATTTCCTTTACCTCTTTTTTTTTCCCCTTTTCCCCTGCATAAATTAGATAATATATCACAGTGGTAAAGAGTCAACATCCACCACACTGCCATTCATCATGCTACCGAGTAATGCTGTATGCTAATTACACTAATTACCTTACTAAGCGAGCAGTTTGCAAAATGATGCAGCTATTAATTAGTGTTTATTATTTCAGTAATGAAGCCATTCACTCAAGCAAAAAAAAAAAAGCAAACCTCAGAAACGTTACCCAAAATGCTTTTAGCTATTCCCACTGTGTCTCACTGCTTTTGCATCCCCAAAACTTTGCCTGGTCCTTGCCGGTGATCTGAGCCCTGCTGCCCTCCGAGCTCAGCTGCTCTCCACATGTGCATCTCCACCAGCAGAGCCCACCAGGCTCCCCAAGCTGTCACCAATCTCTCACTGCCTCTCCAGTGCATTCACTCCTCATGCAAGACTAACTTTTATCGTTGGACATAATTAAAATGATTACACAATGAAAATCATGACCATGACTATATACACTGAAGCTTCCCTGGATATATACCAAGGGGATCTTTATAGCCTGCTGATACATCCTGCCTCACCAGAGGAAATAAAGCCTGCTGCAGGTCCAGCTTCAGCCTGGTGTCCTTGCTGGTGTAAGGTCAAACCAGCTGGGACTATTTGAGGAAGTGGAAGATTTCTCTTTCTGGGCAGAGCAGCTCTTTGTAACTTGCATTCATGAAACGAGTCCCAAGCAGGCTACGAAGCAGCCAACAGCACAGATGGTGCAGAGAAATCAGGAGATGTGAGTTCAGGCTGATCTGTTCAGCACACACTCTGCCAGACAAACTGCAAACATTTAGTTTCAAACATCAAAACAACCAAATTCTAAATATAACATCAAGGTATTCCTAGTAGCAGGAGGAGTGGTAAGGATGACAAATCCATTTCCAGGACCTAGCCTCCCCTTTCTGGATTCTGCTCCCTGTGCCCTCAAGTGCTGATTTATCACTCACATGGCACAGAACTCAAATGACAAAGCAGACTTCCTGGGCAGGAGCTTTCTGAACACATTGTATGCTGGGACAATAGAGATCTGAAGCTGCAAGATAGCATTGAAAAGGCCCTTGAGAGATAAGAGACTTGAAGAGCAGGAGGAAGAAAAGGGGTTTTAGAGAGTAAACAATGGCTGGAACTTTAGCAAGTAGAGGCAGGTGTGAGGTGGTCATTAAGTACAGAAAAAAAAAGAAGTAGCAACACAGTAGATCTGCTGAAGGACCTGGTGAGAGTCTTCAGAGAATCAGCATTTCCTTGGCTACTGCAGGCTCTTAGAAAAAGCCTCAACACAATCAGGTGTCACAGAGGAAGAGAACTGCTAAAAGAGACAAAAAAACCCACCTTACTATCAGCCTTTTTCTCTTATGGATGACAGTGAAGAACCTACCTAGACATGCTCAGGTAGTCAGTGGTCATACATAGAAATGTGAGAGTCTGAGACCCAGAAGTTCAGCAAGGAACTGTTGCACTATAGGCTTATTTTGCCTTCCAAATGCCATTTTAATCACAGAACTAATCAGGTTGGAAAAGACCTCCCCAGATCATTCAGTCCAACTCATACTCATTTTAACACATACTCATTTTAACACTTAATCATTTTAATGCTTAATCATTCTCATTTTAATCACTTCCTCTTGATTCTACTTCAGCTGTCTCCAGCCACCCACCCCAAAGGCTGAAGTCAACCTGACTTAACCCAAGATTGAATTCAATCTGAATTTCAAATTTATTGGATTTATAACTCAAGGGAATTAATGAATTTGTAATTTAAGCTGCATTGAGTTTATAAGCACAACACAGCCCAGGTTGTCTGGTCACAAACCTGGAAACAATGAGTGCTTGAAGCCCACTGACCAGCAGCAGCAAATGCAATCTATTTGCATCCTGTTTCTTTCATACAATCACAGAACTCTTTTGATTGACAAAGACCTCTGTGATCATCAATCCCAACCATCAACCCAACACCACCATGGCCACTAAACCATGTCCCAAGGTGCCATAGCCACAGGTTTCATGAACACCTCCAAGGATGGGGACTCCACCACCTCCCTGAGCAGCCTGGTCCAAGCCCTGACCATTCCTACAGCAAAGGCATTTTTCCAAATCTCCAACCTATCCCTGTCCTGGCACAAGTTCAGGCCATTCCCTCTCCTATCA
>WBNM01001479.1:79458-91539 GCA_013399055.1 Ramphastos sulfuratus | reverse complement strand
TTGAGCCGTTCTGTGATTCCCCAGGCTGAAACAACCTCACCACCTTCTTGGGCTGCCTCAGTTTTCCACCAGCCTTTGATCAAAATCATTTTTTGCTCTGACCCTTCAGCAAGTTTCTGAAAATAGAACACAGGCAGAACAAGGCCTCAACAGCTTCCCCACAGCCTGTGTCAAGGTCTTTGTGTGACTGTCCCCATCTGTCACAGGCTCTTGGCAGGTTGTGGGTGCTGGGGAATGTACATACCTCAGCATCAGAGCTCCTGCAGGACAGTTTGTCCATCAGGCTCAGCCTCTGTGTTGCCCCTGGGATGGGAAGTGCTGTGTTTAGGGTGAAGTGCTGGCTGGGGAGAGGGCTGCAGAGTCGCTGAGCAGTGCAGATGTTTGATGGCTCAGCCTGATGAGCATTGCCTCTTGTTAGAGAGCACCAGGAGATGGAGATGGCTTCCACAGCCTCATAAATTATGCAAGGCCCTAATTAAATGTCGTAATTTATCATCTGAGTGGCTGATGAATGGCTTCAGCTGTCAGAATCCTGGGCTCTGAGCTTTGGCTGGTGAATTCTGCCCTGCCCTATGGTGTGCTGAGGTACTGCTGGGCACTTGAGCAGCTGGGTGAGACAGGGCTCTGCCAACCTGTCCCTGTGTCCCTTGTCCCCACAGATTCGTTGCGGGAGTTCAGCAGCAGGGCAGGAACAGGCTACGTCACTGAGGAGATCTGGAAAAAAGCTGGTGAGTGGGTGATGGTGACCTGGCACAGAGGCCCTGCTGGCTGGGATGAGGACAACACAGGCTCAGATTTGCTCTGCAGAAAGCAGAGATGCCTAGGTGCAGGAATGCCCTGGGATGTGCATGTTGGGTTCCCCAGTGCACCTGGATCATGGAATCATAGGATGGCCTGGTTGGGAAAGACCTGAAGATCACAGAGGCCAGCCATAACCTAACATCTCCATGTCCCTGAGCTCCTCATCCAGACATCTTTTAAACACCTTCAGGGATGGTGACTCCACCACCTCCCTGGGCAGCCTGTTCCAATGCCCAAGTGACCCTTTCAAGGAAGACATTTTTCCTAATACCTAACCTAAACCTCCTCTGGTGCAACTTGAGGCCATTTCTTCTCATCCTGTCACTTGTTACCTGGGAGAAGAGGCCCCAGCCTCCTTTCAGGGAGTTGTAGAGAGCAATGAGGTTTCCCCACAGCCTCATTTTCTCCAAGCTGAACAACCCCAGGTCCCTCAGCTGCTTTTGTGTTCAAGACACCTCACCACCTTTGCTGCCCTCTTCTTGGACACTCTGCAGCACCTCAATGTCCTTGTTGTAGTGAGAGCCCCCAGGCTGGACCCAGTAGATGAGGTGTAGCCTAAACTCAGTGTGATCNAAGTGTCTTATCTTTAGTTTGTATTCTTAAACATCTCAGCAAGCCTATGAGTGCAGCAGACATCACCATTGTTTCCTTTTCACAGCCTATAGTATAATTTTCTCCATTAACATATTCCAATTAACCTCAAAGCAGCACACTCAGGAAGTGCCTGGGTTTTTCCAAGGGCTCTCTGTTCCTTGTGCCCCGTTGCAGTGGGGATGCCATGGGGCTGTGGCGGTGCTGGTGCTGAGCATGCCCCACAGCTACCCCAGCCCAGACGCTGCATCTCCAGGGCTTGGGGGGTGCTCACCCTGCTGCTGGGGCAGGTGGGTGAAGCTGCACTTTTCCTCCAGAAGAAGCTGTGAACGAGGTGAAGCGCCAGGCCATGTCGGAGGTGCAGAAGGCAGTGGCCGAGGCCGAGCAGAAGGCCTTTGAGATGATTGCCTCCGAGAGGGCTCGCATGGAGCAGACCATTGCCGACGCCAAGCGCCAGGCCACCGAGGATGCTTTCTTGGTGATCAACGAGCAGGAGGAGTCCACNCAGCCCTCTGGTCATCTTTGTTGCCTCCTCTGGACCTGCTCTAACAGTTCATGATGCCAGGGGACACCCTGGCAAGGGACTTCCAAAGTCTTGAGAAGTCTCCAGGTCCTGCCTGGCAGTGCCTTGGAGCCTGCAGATCCTCCACCCCTTTCCTTTTGGAGGTCTCTCCCATCTGTATTTAGAGGGATAAAGCTGATGCCATTCAAACCCCTTTGGCTTTTGGGTTTGCTCTCAGGGTGTGATGGTTTGGGAGTTACACACCCCCCTACTCTATGAAAATCACCCAGACTACACTCAGCTGTCTGGAAGTTAAGGAATGAAGCTTTATATTCACAGCTTAGCACAGGATACAAGCAGATATTTACAATATATTACAAAATACATACAGCTATATACAGAAACACACAAGTTACAGGTAATACAGAAGCACAATCCCCCTCCCAGAAATCAGAGTCCCCAGGAGGGGCTCCCACCCACTCTTCCACCTTCTTCCCACCCTTGTACCTTACCCCAGGGGTTGCCTTATGCACAAGGTGAGTTTGGAGGATGGGCAAGGGGAGTTAGGAGCAGAATGACGAGTTGGATTACACAGCAGCAAAAGCCCAGGGAGAAAACACACCAACTCCAACAGAGTTTGTTTATGTCCTTGTTTGTATACATCTCAGCAAGCCTGTGAGTGAAATAGACATCACCATCGTTTGCTTTTCACAGCCTATCATCTATTTTTTCTCACTAAAATATTCCAATTATCCTCAACCCAACACAGAGGAATCAGCCTGAATGGTGTCTGTGGCACCTCTGAGTGAGCAACAGCCACAGGAAGGCACCACTGGGCACCATGAGCTGGACCCTGTGTAACAACCAAGGGCTGCTCAGGACTGAGGGAGGTGTAGAGGCAAAGGGAAAGGGCTGCTCAGGACTGAGGGAGGTGTAGAGGCAAAGGGAAAGGGCTGCTGAGGACTGAGGGAGGTGTAGAGGCAAAGGGAAAGGGCTGCTCAGGACTGAGGGAGGTGTAGAGGCAAAGGGAAAGGGCTGCTCAGGACTGAGGGAGGTGTAGAGGCAAAGGGAAAGGGCTGCTCAGGACTGAGGGAGGTGTAGAGGCAAAGGGAAAGGGCTGCTGGTGACTGCAGCTCTCTGTTTGGCACAGAAATCTGCTGCTGGGGGGTTCCTGGTCAGTGCAGATCAGACACTGCTCTTGGAGGGCTTTAAAATAGGACAGGGGAGAACCTTAGGCTGCTAGTGTCACTAAAGGTACTTGATGGTCCACAGCACACCCTGTGTGGGTGCAGAGCAGCCTGCTGGGTCTCTGCTGTCTTTGATGTGGTTTCCCTGGCTCCTGGGCAGTCTGTGGTTCCCTTGTCTCCTGCTCCCTACATGTGGGAGCCTAGCAGGATGCCTGGGAAATGTCTGTGTGGGGTTGGCTGTCCCTGCACTGTGGAAACTTCCTAGTGAGGCATCTGCAGGTTGGGCAAGAAGGGACCACTCCTTGTCAGAGCCAGCAGCACCTTCTGGAAGGGGATCTCCTGGAGAATTCCTTCCTGCTCTTCAGTTATTAATTGCCATCACTGTTGCATAACTGGAAGCTCACTTGGTTAGGCTTTGGAGCTCTCAGCTGGACTGGAGGACAGTCGTGTGGCCAATTCCTGGGTCACCATGTCCCATCTGCCTGGGATTTGGTGCTTGGTTTGGTTACTATGCATGGATGCAAGAGCAGAGGCTTTGGTTCTGCTGAGCAGAAATCCGATGGGAGCACTGGGACCATGTGGGCAGCCAGCCTGTCCCTGCTCCTGGGGGGGGTGCTGGCTGGCTGGCTGGGTGGGGCATGGAGCTCTGCTGCTGGCATCTGTGTGTGGCAGGAGCCTTGTAGACAAGGTGGCATTACGGGAGGAGCCAGCAGGAGCAGGGCAGTGATTGTCTCCTTGTACTCAGCATCGGTGAGGCCACACCTCAAATCCTGCATTCAGTTTTGAGCCACTCACTCCCAGAAGGACATTGAGAGGCTGGAGCAGGTCCAGAGAAGGGCAACAAAGCTGGGGTAGGGTCTGGAGGACAGGGTTGGGGAGGAGCAGCTGAGGGAACTGAGATTGTTCAGCCTGGAGAAGATGAGGCTGAGGAAAGACCTCACTGCTCTCTGCAGCTCCCTGAAAGGAGGTTGCAGTGAGGTGGGATTGGGCTCTTCTCTCTAGTCTCAGGTGATAGAAGGAGATGAAATGGCCTGAAATTGTGCCAGGGGAGAGGGGTAGGTTGGAGATTAGGAAAAAGCTCTTTACAGAAAGAGTGGTCAGGGATTGGCACAGGCTGCCCAGGGAGGTGATGGAGTCCTCATCCCTGGAGGTGTTCAAGAAACTTGTGGCCATGGCACTTGGGACATGTGGCCATAGTGGTGCTGGGTTGAAAGGTGGACTGGATGATCTTGGAAGTATCTTCCAACCCAAACAATTCCATGATTCTAGTTACTGGTTCAATCACTGAAGGACACAAGCACCAGCCAGTAAACACATGATGGCAGTGGGTGGAACTGCTCAGGAAGCCATGGAAGAAATGAGCCAAGCCATGATCTATCCATAGGGGAACACCAGAGGAGCATCCTCCTGACACCCCAGGGAGCAGCTGAACATCCCCCAGCCAGCACAGGCCCCAACCCCCTGAGCTCTGCAGGCCCCTCACATTTTCTGGCACTGTGTCACCTTTGCAAGGGGGTCTGAGACCACAGCTCGAAGTGTAAGCAGCTGTGAAGCTGTGACCCACTTCTGCAGGAGCCAGTGCAGCACATGCTGGGCTGGGATCGTTGGTCAGGAGTCCTGCTCCTTGCAGGGGATCCAGGAGCCTTGGGGTCCTGCTGGCTCTGGAGCAGCTCACTTTGGCCCTTCCCTGCCCACCTGGTGGCTCCCTGTGCACACTCCGGGAGCAGGGAATCTGTCTGTCCTTCCCTGCAGCAGGGCTGACCAGTACTGCCCAGCTCCTCCACCACTTCCCTGCTTCTGCAGCTCTTTGCTGATAGCCGCAGAAGCAGCGGACGGTGAAAGGTGCGCACAGGGCAGAGCTGGATGCAGGCAGGCGCTAGGAGAGGCTGCATCCCTGCAGCTGAACTCGCCCTCCCCAGTCTGTGGTTGCCAGCGTGCGGGTCCAGCTGCAGGGAGCTGATCCCCGCCCCCACTCCCCTCCTGCCAGCAGCTGCAGCCGCAGCTCCCGGCGCTGGCCTCTTGCCCCCGAGCTCGCAGGGAAGCGGTGGCCACCGTAAGGCCACCGGCTGACATCTCTCCCAGCAACCAGAGGGGCTTTGCTCTGCTTCCAGATTGAAGCTCGGGCTCTGGCAGTGCTTCCACCTGGCCAGGAGGCTTTCAAATGAGCTTTTTCTTTTCCAAATTAGCCCGCGCCGACCTCTTGTGCAGCCAGGCAGGGTGCAGAGCAAATGGTGCCTGTGCAGCAGGCTAAAATCCCTGCGGAGAGCTCTTGGCTGGGAGCGGTCCCGCACAGAGCTGCTTCAAACAGGAAATAAAAGGAGCCAGGAGCAGCATCTGCAGCCTGGTTTTGAGTCCTGCCTGCTGTTCCCTCTGCGCGTTTGGGTGGATCCAGGGGAGGGGATGTGACGGGTGCAGCCTGGCAGGCGGTTTTGGGCAGGCTAGAGGGTAGCAGCCTTGGCAGAGGGCTGGGAAAGAGCAGGAATTACTGGATTGCTCATTCTAACGTTGCTAAATCTGGGCCAGAGAGGGGGGCGAGTAGCCCCCTGCGGAGCTGTCGAGTCAGCAGCAGCCGGCAGCTCTGGGGAACTCGACCCGTTCTGCAGCCTCTGCTGTCTCTGGTCTTGCAGAGCTGCTGGAACTGCGGGCGCAAGGCCAGCGAGACCTGCAGCGGCTGCAACACCGCCCGCTACTGCGGCTCCTTCTGCCAGCACAAGGACTGGGAGCGGCACCACCGCATCTGCGGCCAGGGCCTGCACGGCCAGAGCAAGCCGCTGGCGCTGCCCGCCGGCCGAGCCGCCGCTGCCAAGGGCCTGGACGGCGTCGCTAGCCCTGCCCTCGAGAAGACCTCGGCCGCCACCTCCCGCTCCTCCACCCCGGCCTCCGTGACAGCGATAGAGACAAACGGACTCTGAAGGGCGGGTTTGGGTTCAGCCCTCTTGATTCGTTTCCCTGGGGGGTTTAAGCCAAAGCCCTCCCCCCTCCAGCAAGTGGTACCAGCTGCCGCCTCCGACACCTGGCTCTCAGCACTTGGGCTTTGCCTTCCCGTCCTGCCCCTTTTCTTTTGTGGCTTGCAAAGAACTGGGGCCAGCCCCTGCCTGCTGCACCTCCCTGCCTGTCTCTTTGCAGGGGAGGCCCAGAGCTGCCTGCGGCACCTCCCTGCCTGTCTCTTCGCAGGGGAGTCCCAGAGCTGCCTGCGGCACCTCCCTGCCTGTCGCTTTGCAGGGGAGTCCCAGAGCTGCCTGTGGCACCTCCTTGCCTGTCGCTCTGCAGGGAAGTCCCAGAGCTGCCTGTGGCAGGGGCCTGTCGCTTTGCAGGGGAGTCCCAGAGAGTCACTCAGGACCTGGAGGAAGTCAGGCACCGCCTAGGGGAGGGACCTGGACTTGGTGGGGAGCGCTGCCGGCGCAGGTGGGAGATGCTGAGCCCCATCGTCACAGGTCAAATGTGCTCCAGCTCCTTCCTGAGGCGTCTGAGCCACCTCCTTCAGCCACGATTTTTTCCATACCCTGCACCCACTCCTGGCCCTGCTCCCAGGCAGCAGTGTCTTGGGTGGCCACGCTGGCCAAGTGCTGCCATGGACAGACCTGGAGCTGATTCCCAGCAGGAGCATCTTGTCCTCCAGCAAAATGGCAAAAGCCAAATCCTTTTCCCTCCTCTCCTGCCAGCAGGTTGGCAGCTGATGATTGCAGAGGGAGGAGAGGAACCATCTGCTCTAAACCAAATGTCGGTGCCAGGAACATAGAGCTGGTCACGTCTGGATGGCCTGGGTTTAGTCCCAGTCTGTGCTGGGGCAGACAGCTGGGTGCTCCCTGCAGAGGGACCTTTGCTGAGGGTAAGCACAGAGCAGATCTGAATGGGCTGCAGGCAGTTCTTGCCCTTCCCACCTGGGCACTGTCACTTTGCTGTGCAGAAAACGTTGGGTGGAAGTGGTTGGTTTGAGAGCTCCTGCCGTGGTGTTCCTCCCACAGTGCTGATGGGTCAGTTCTGCTCTCTTCTCTCCACTTGCCTTGGCCAAACTATTAAAAACAAGCAGGACTTGGTGTCCTGTGGTGGCCCTCACCCAGGGGGCTGCTGTGGTGCTGCTCCCCAGAGGTGCTCAGGGCTGTGCAGCCACCACCACCTCATCCAGCTTTCACAGAGTACCCCAGCACTGCAGGCTCAGAGTAAGGTCCTGTGGGGATTCTGTGGTCAGCCCAAGGAGATCCATTGCTCAGAGTCCCTGATGTGTTGTGGGAGGAGGGCTCAGGGCAGTCAAATCCAACAGTTGACACTGACCCCTAGCAGGGCTCTTTTGGGGCACAGCAGGGCTGATCTCAGGTGCTTCGTGGAGGACTGGGCATGTTTGCCTTGGGCAGCTGTGCCAGTTCCCCACCCTGCTCCCCAGCAGGCTGTAGGACAGCAGCCACTCAGCAGAGCCCTGACTGCCTGCACAGTGCTGGGCTGCATCCTGATGAGGCAAGGAATTCCCAAATTTTGTGATCACTTTTCCCGTGGATCACGGAGCAGGAATGACCCACACGGAGGCTGCAGTGGTGAAGCTGCAGTGCTGGAGCTGCCTGGGCTGAGCCAGTGACCTGCTGAACCAGTCCTGGCCCTGAGGGAAAGCTGCTGCCCTGGGGGGGGCCCAGCCCTGATTCCCCTCTCCGTGAAGGTTTGTTATGCAAAAACCTCAGCTCTGCAGTGGCAGCTGGGAGCATCTCCCCTGTCCCCCAGGAGACAGGGCCAGGGCCAGGGCTGCTGGCTGGGCATGGCTCCTGGTAGTATGAGGATGCTCTGGCCTTGGGATTAAGGCATCCCCCTAATAGGGGTGGCACTAGAGCCCCTCTGCCCACAGCAGCCTAGGGAAGGTGTCACCAGCCTTCAGGTGTTCACTGCAGGAGGGATGGAGGTGGCAGCAAAGGTGAGCCCCAGACTGCCCTGAGCTGCCTGCCTGCTGTGTGCCCTTTCCAAAGCTCCTGGAAAGAGACTCTGCCCATGCCCCTGCAGCAAAGATGAGGAGGATTTGCTGCACCCAGGACTGTAGCATGGAAGCACATTTGCTGTGCCCAGATCTGTGGCATAGAGGAAGATTTGATGTGCCCAGATCTGTTGCATGGGCAAGGATTTGCTGTGCCCAGGTCTGTAAGCGTGGGGGAGGTTTTGCCATGCCCAGGCCTGTAGCATGGAGGCAGATTGGCTGTGTCCAGCTCTGTTGCATGGAGGCAGATTTGCTATGCCCATCTCTGTGAGCGTGGGGGAGGAGTTGCTGTGCCCAGGTTTGTAGCACAGAGGCAGATTTGCTGTGCCCAGGTCTGTAAGCATGGGGGAGGATTTGCCATGCCCAGGCCTGTAGCATGGAGGCAGATTGGCTGTGTCCAGCTCTGTTGCATGGAGGCAGATTTGCTATGCCCATCTCTGTGAGCGTGGGGGAGGAGTTGCTGTGCCCAGGTGTGTAGCAAGGAGGAGGAGTTGCTGTGCCCAGGTTTATAGCACAGAGGAGGAGTTGCTGTGCCCAGGTCTGCAAGCATGGAGGAGTTGCTGTGCCCAGCAGGGAGGAGCAGCAAACGCTTTCGGCCTGTGGGAGCACCAGGGTGGAGGCTGCTTGCACACCCCACTCCTCTCCCCGGAGCTGGGGGGAAGGGACTGAAGGGGGGGTTGCTGCCTGGTTGTGACATCCCAATCCTCTCTGCAGGGCAGGGGCAGGGAGCAGGGCTGGAGAAGTTGCTTGTAAATAGATTTTGTCTTCCACCCTCCCCAGGCACAGTTTCCCCCTCCTACACGGATCAAATGCTAACGAGTGCTCCTTGGTTGGTTTGCTTGGGGTTTTGGT
Organism: Ramphastos sulfuratus; assembly: GCA_013399055.1. Classification (NCBI taxonomy): domain Eukaryota; kingdom Metazoa; phylum Chordata; class Aves; order Piciformes; family Ramphastidae; genus Ramphastos; species Ramphastos sulfuratus. The sequence goes on along the minus strand of WBNM01001479.1, from coordinate 82,652 downwards.
TTGGTTTTTTTTTCTCCCCCCACGTGGAATGATAAATGTGAAATTGGGTCATGGGAAAACATTAGGGAGAGGCTTCACTGATTTCCCCCCCCCCCCTTTTTTTTCCCCCCATTTAATTCTGTAATAGAAATTTGTTACTTCATTCCTGTGCATAACTTATTTAATGTTACTGTATAAAGGACAACCCCCCCCAGTACAGATGTATTTAGTTTGTTCTACTCCAAAGTAGTCAATAAAAAGACTCTATTCAGCAGCCAGCTCCTCTTCCTCTCCTGGGAGGAGGTCTGGGGGAATGGTGCCAGGCTGCAGCCCTGGCCAGGGGGAACTGCAGGGGGTGCTGGGGGAGCTGCAGGTCCTGGGAGAGCAGGTGTAGGCAGAGCTGGCAGCCAGCCCCTAACTCAGTAACTTCTGTAGGTTCAGGTTTAAATCCTGCCATGTGCCATCCTGCTGGCACAGCTGGCTTGTAGCTCCAGCCCTGTGCCACCCACCAGCACACCTTGGCCCAGTCTTTGGCCTTCAAACTGCAAACACCAATCCAGCAGGCAAGGAACCAGAACTGAGGGCAAAACCCCACACTGGTGTGGGGAGGCTGCTGGTGTCCCCTGCAGTGGCTCAGGATTCCCAAAGCCCACTGCAGCTGTGTCAGTTGTGGGTGCCCATCTCTAACCCACCCCACTGTGCCCTGGCACAGCTCCTCCCCTGCCCATAACCCACAGTGCAGTTCTGGTCCCAGCACTCCCCTGTCCCCTTCGTCTGTGGCACTCTGCCCAGCTGCTGCCTGAGCCCTGGGCTGGAGCCACCCTGGCACAGAGTGGTTCTGGCCAGGGAAAATGAGCAGTTAGCCATAATTAGTGACAGAATTGGGCACAGGGAGGGCCCCACCCTGTGCTGTTTGGTGGCCTGACAGTGCCCAGCAAGCTGGCAGCAGTGACTGCTGTTTCCCCCTCCCAACAAGGAGTCACTGCCAGCATCAGCCAGAACCCACTCCCTGCACCACAAACCCAGAGAGGCACAGGGAAGCTCCTGCTGGAGGAAAGCAAGCCCCCAACCCCATCTCCACCCCCACCCTGTGGCCCCAGGGGCAGGAGATGCCAGCAGAGGCTGGCAGCAGTGGTCCTCATGCTGGAGCTGTAGCCACCACCCCTGCAGCCACAGCTTCACTGCATTTTAATTTCTGCACCGGGGCGCTGGAGAAGCCACAGGGAAGTTGATGCTTCTGGAGTGCTGCTGGGGAGCAGCAGCCCCAGGGAGCAGGGCAGGAGGGGGCTGGTACCCAGGCAAGGGAGGCTTGGATGGGGGCAGCTGTGGCAAGCTGGGTGAAGCACACCAAGTGTTGGTGCCAGGCAGGGGTGCAGAGACAGTGGCATTTGTCACATCTGCCCTGCCCAGTCCCTCACTCCCTGCTGTTCACAGCAGCAGCTTTGACAACAGCCATGGGGAGGAGGAAGCCTCCTGTGCAAGGCACCACCCAGGGCTCTGCTCCAGCCATGGGGGCAGCCCTGCTCAGCTTGAGCCCCCTTGCACCACTCACTCAGCTGCACTCCTGCTCTGGCAGCACTGAGCCTGGTGCCAGCTCTGCTTAGTGGCAGCTGAGCCACAGGGTGAAGTAGCAGAGCCACTGCCCATTCTGGCCTGCCCTGGGAGGTGCAGTGCCATGAGCACTGCTGCAGGGGCTCGAGGCCAATGTCAGAGCCACTACACTGGCCACACAGGCTCTTGGTGTTGCCAGGGCCAGACCTGGCACTTGTTGCCAGGAACACTTCCCTTTTTTCCTCTCTATAAAACTCTGTTCACAACCCATCCAAGGCAGCCCAGCTCCCTGGGCAGGGCCACTGCTGGCCCAAGGCTTCAGGATGCCACAGCTGGCCAGAGCCACATCCCTCAGCCTGTCCCTGTGGAGCCTGGAGGAAATGGAGCATGAGGAATAGGAGCTGGAGTGCAAGAGGGGCTGAGGGCTGCCAGGGCACACAGCCAGATCTGTGTCACCCCAGCCACACTGCTGGGGCTGCTCTGCTCTCCCCACAGAGACTCTGGGTGAGGGAATCAATAAATGAACACGGAAAGAGCAAAAGGTAAAACACTGCCAGGGCCAGGGGCAGGCAGCCCCTGCTGGGAGGAGGAGGCAGGCAGGTGACAGGGTGGAGGAAGGCGCCGGCCAGGCCGGGGGCTCCGCAGCCTGCCGCATGCTGATGGCATCCTGGAGAAGCTGCCCAGGGTCAGTTGTTGTTCATGATCCACCAGGAGGCTGGGGGGAGAGAGGGGAAGGGGTCAGGCTGGTTTGGGGTGGGAAGGGACCTTTAAAGCTCATCCAGTCCAGACCCCCTGCAGTGAGCAGGGACAGCTGCAGCTACAGCAGGGGGGTAGGGCATCTACCACTTCCTGGGCAACCTGGGACAGCCTCACCACCTTCAGTGGAAAACATTTCTTCCTTTTCTCCAGGTTAAATCTCCCTCTTTTAGTTTCCAAGCATCACTCCTTGTCCTGTCATGGCAGGCCCTGATCAAAATTCTGTCCCCCAGCTTTCTTCTCAGCCCCTTTAAGCACTGAAAGGCCACCAGAAGGTCTCCCTGCAGCCTTCTCTTCTCCAGGATCAACAACCCCAACTCTCCCAGCCTCTCCCTCACAGCAGAGCCCTTCCAGCCCTCCCAGCATTGCTGTGGCTTCTTCTGGCCCTGCTCCAACAGGTCCCTGTCTGTGCTGTGCTGAGGACTCCAGAGTCAAGTGGAGTCAACTCCAGACAAATTACTCCATGGTCCATGATATTTTACACAGAGGGTCTGAGAAACACAATTCAGGTCACTCCCTACCCCAATCCTCTGCTCTGGAGTGCCCTGTCTGGTCTGCTCCTGCACTGCTCCTGCTCCTGCACAACACCCAAAGCAGTAGTGTGGGAACTTGTGTGGAGGGGGGTTAGTCCCCACAGCCTCCCAGGACAGGCTAAGCCCCACATCCCTCCTCACCTGGGAAGAGCATGGTGGTCAGCAGCTCTGGGGACTCCAGCAAGCTGATGATGGAGCGCTGGAAAGTCTTGCTGCAGCTGGACTGCAAGTGGCTGTAAGGCAAAGTGGGGGTCAGGGGGTGCAGGGCCAGGGGTGGCTGTGAGGCAGAGTGAGGGTCAGGGGGTGCAGGGCCGGGGGTGGCTGTGAGGCAAAGGAAGGGTCAGGGGGTGCAGGGCCGGGGGTGGCTGTGAGGCA
>WBNM01001479.1:52648-79401 GCA_013399055.1 Ramphastos sulfuratus | reverse complement strand
TGGGGGTGGCTGTGAGGCAGGGTGAGGGGGTGCAGGGCTGGGGGTGGCTGTGAGGCAGGGTGAGGGTCAGGGGGTGAAGGGCTGGGGGTGGCTGTGAGGCAAAGTGGGGGTCAGGGGGTGCAGGGCCAGGGGTGGCTGTGAGGCAGGGTGAGGGTCAGGGGGTGCAGGGCTTCTGCCTGCCTCTGAACTGTACTGGGACCCCCACCCACATGCAGGGACAGGGCTGCTACTACACATCCCAAGAGGACTCCCACCCCTGCTCTGCTCCCCAGATCCTTTATCAGGATGTTCATCCCCTCTTGCTGCAGGCAGCCCAGGGGCACACTGGGCTCAGCTGCCAACAGCAGGACAGGAGGAGCACACAAGGAGTGGGAGCAGTGAGGTCCCGGTGGAGCCCCAAAAGGAAACCCCTTCCAGCTGCCCCCCATCCCCATCCCTGCACAAGGAGAGCCTCCAACCTTCTCCAGGAGGTCACATCCTGCCAGAACTCGTAGAGGATGAAGCAGGCCTCATCTGTCAGCTTGCAGGCAGACACACTGCAGGGACAGGAGTGACACTGAGCAGTGTGCGGCCACATCGGTGCCACCAGGCCCCACGGCTCTGAACATGAGCCTCAGCACAAGGCTTTCAAAGAGCACCTTGGGTGCACCCACACTGTGTGGCTCCAGGAGCCAGCACACAGCTCCAGAAGATGCCAAAGCCCTCATGCTTCAGGATTCATAGAATGGACTGGGTTGGAAGGGATCACCTGGTGCCAGTCCATGCGACCAGGCTACTCAGGTATCACTGATGATGCTCAAGCTGGTCCTTGCTGCTGCCCAGACAGCAGTGCAGCACAGGGAGGAGCTGAGCCCTGCAGCATCTGCAGGTGTGTGTCAGCCCTCACCCTCACACACAGACACTGGGGCAGGAGCTTGAGCAGCAGAGACTACAGCACAAACCCACAGCTTGCTGCCCCCCTACAGTGATGCTGTTTGGCCAGGAGCTGCTTTCCATGCTCCCTCCCACCAGAGGAACAGGTTGGGGCTTCCTCCAGTCCACGGGAAGCTGGAAGGGGAAGCAGCAGAGAGGAGAGAGAGTAAGGCTGAGGGTGCATGGGCTGGGGAGCCATCTGTGCTCAGCTGCAGCATCCTGAGCTCCAGCTGTGGATGAAGGCTTCCTCCAGCTGCTGCTAAGGGCTGCAGCAAGGGCCCCGGCCCTGGGGGAGAGCAAAGCAACTCAGCTGGCACCTCATGGGCTGCATCCCCCCCTGTGGGGTCCCCAGGGCACTCTGCAGTCCCCTGGGGTGACCCAGGAGAGCAGAGGCTGCCCAGGGCTCTGCTCCAGCCTTCCTCACGTGGAGAGCCTGCCCCTGCACCACCACCCAGCTGCCTACTCAGTGCTCGTGACAGAAGGGGCCCAAAAAGCCACAGCCCTGTCCCTGCCACACGTGTCACAAGGGGCAGCTCCCTTTTGTTTGGGCTTGCAAATGTTTTTGTGCTGCTGCAACTGCAGAACTGAGCAACGGCAACTTCAAATGGGAACAGCATCAATGCTGCCTGTGGGAACAGGAAGGGCCTCTCCAGCAGCAGCTGTGCCAGCCCCAGGGGCAGGCTGGCAGTGGCGTGGCACTGGAGTCAGACCTGGGCTCCAAGCTGCACAGCAGTGGAGGGGGGGCTCAGCTTTGGTCTCACACCGGGGTTAGGCTCAGATGGTTGAGGCTGCTCCCAGCAGTGCTCTGATCATCCAGTCCAATCATGCTGCTGCTAAACCATGGCCCTCAGCACTTCAGCTCTGCCTCTCTGAAACACCTCCAGGGATGGGGATTCAGCCACAGGAGGTCAGGGGTTGGAAGGGACCCAAAGAGATCATCAAGTCCAATCCCACCTCCCTAGGCACAAACCCTTTCTTCTAATACCCAACCTAAGCCCCACCTGATGCCACTTGAGGTCATTTCCTCTTGTCGTATCACCTGATACTTGGGAGAAGAGTCCAACCCCACCTCACTGCAACCTCCTTTCAGGGAGCTGTAGAGAGCAGCGAGGTCTCCCCTCAGCCTCCTCTTCACACTAAACAACCCCAGTTCCCTCAGCTGCTCCTCCCCAGCCCTGTTCTCCAGACCCTACATCAGGTTTGCTGCCCTCCTCTGGACACTCTCCAGCCCCAAAACTCTGAGGGCCCCAAAACTGACCCCAGTACTCAAGGTGTGGCCTCAGCAAAGCTCAGTAAGGGGCCAGCAAGAGCTGGGTCCACGCTGCAGAGACACTGCTGGGACAAAATCTCATCTCTCTGCACACTGAGCTCACCCTGGCACTGACCAGCACATAAAATACACCACAAAACCCTCTGCTGTCCACCGAGGGTGCTGTGTTAAAAGCCCAAATGTCTGGGGGAGGCACCCCACGACCCCCCCAGTTGCCACACTTACTGCAGGCAGCTGCTCTGCCCGGCAGTGCCCTCTGTGTAGGACCTGAAGGCCTGGCGGAACTCCTCAATGCTGCTGCTGGCCACTGAGATCTGCCTCTTCGCCACCAGGATGTGCTGGGAAGGCACAGCAGAAGAATGGCATCAGGGTGTCCCTGTCCCCTCTTAGCCTCCCTGCTCCCACCCTGCTGCAGGGCAAGGCAGTGCCCAGCACACTCAGCTGGTGCCACAACGCTAGGGGACAATGCCAGCACCAAGTGGCTTCTACCTTACCTGGGCAGGTGGTCCCTACAAGGAGGGCTGCACCAACAGGAAATGTTCCATCCCCCAGTGGTGGAGTCTTGTTTAGGGCCTGCTGCAGTTCCCTATGTGGTTCCCCCAGATGAAAGGGGCCTTAAGGCCCTTCTGCTGGGGCTCTGCATGGTCTGAGGGTGCCCAGAGCAAAGCTGGGGGATTTGGGGCCTCACAAGCAGGGTGTTGCCCTCTGTGCTGGCTGTGGGCACTGCTGGGGGAGCTGCATTTGCCCCGTGGACGGTCCCGCGGCCAGCTGAGAGCTCTGACTCCCATCCTGCTCCACCAGCAGGCAGCAGAGTCATCAGCAGCCCAAAGCCAGCAGCTCAGCCTGGTGACTGTGGGGACAGAGGCTGCAGGAGCGGTGTCAGAGGGGGTCTGTGGGCACAAGCAGCAGGCAGGGACTTACTGCATCTCTTCCTTTGCACATCGCTTCCTCCCCCAGTGGCTCCAGCCGTGGGCTCTGCGTTAGCACCAGAGAAGAAATCATCCTTACTGGGACAACTCTGAACCAGGACAACGTGGCAGGAAACCCCTAGCCCAGCCCAGCTCAGTGTGACAGATGGGTACTGCTCTGGGGACATTCCTTGGGGCACCTCTGTGCTGTGACCTGCACATTTTGGGCTCAGGGGTAGACTCTGGACTTGTCAGATCAGCATGGACCATGGAGAGGTCAGAGGAGGGTCAGCAGAGCTGAGGGGAGGAGGAGAGCTTTGGAGATGGCAAGAGATGAGCAGCTTTGCCAGCCTGGGTCTGGGTGCAGCTCTGTAACAATGCCAGGAGCAAACACCAGGGCTGATGGCACAGGGAGGGGAACCAGCACCAACCTGGCAGCACCAAGGTGCAGGGCAGCCCCCAGCCCTGCCCTGTACCACACACCTTGCACTCCAGCTTCTCGATGAGCTGCTGCAGCCTGTTGATCTGTGCCATCCACTGGCTGTTGTCCTCCACACAAATGCCTGCAAGGGCAGAGAGGTGCCATGGCAAAAGCTGGCTGTTGTCATTGCAAAAGCTTGCTCAAGAGCCAGAAAACCACAAAACTTCCAAACTTCCCATTTAAATCAAAAGCTCAGGTTTGCTTTCCTCCCGAAACTCTTCCCACTGCTCAACCTCCCCCAGGAGCTCCAGCTGGCAGCTGGGTGTGATGGCCCTTGTGCCACGCTGCTGCTCCCACACCCACCGCAGGCTCCGGCAGGACAAGAGGCACCAAGCAGAGCTGTGGCTGCCAGGCAGCAGCTACCTGTGGTTAGCATCCCGGAGTAGGGGTCGGTGGGTGACAGGCAGACGTTCTTCTGCCCCCTGCGCCCGCAGCGCCGACCCGGCCGCAGGCCGAGCGAAGCCTCCGGCTTCTGCACCTCCTTCCTGAAAGGACAGAACGCCAGAGGAGGGGCTGAAGGCAGCCGCTGCCGGGGGGCAGCTTCACGGCCGTTCGGGAGCCGCAGCGCCCAGGCGAGGCGGCGGAGCCGCAGCCGCTCCCGGTTACCTCTCGCGTCCTGCCTGCTCCTCCACGGTGTCCACAGCGCACTCTAGCGAGCCCTGCAGGGACTGCAGCTGCTGCAGCGTCTCCCGCAGCAGGAACCGCGTCAGGAACTGCTCCAGCTTGGAGGAGCTCTCGTACCTCTGCGGGCAACGGAGAGAGCCCTGTCAGGCACCTCCGGCTCCGCATCGGGGGCGCAGCCGCCTGAACACGAGCCGGCAGCGTGCCCAGGTGGGCCAATGGCATCAGGAATGGTCTGACCAGCAGGACTAGGGCAGTCCTGCCCGGCTCTGCTTAGACCACACCTTGAGGGCTGTGTCCAGTTCTGGGGCCCTCAGCTTAAAAAAAAGCGGTTGAGATGCTCGAACGTGGTGGAAGCCTCATCCCTGGAGGCGTTTAAGGTCAGGCTGGATGAGGCTCTGGACAGCCTGATCTAGTGTGAGGTGTCCCTGCCCGTGGCAGGAGGTTGGAGCTGGATGATCCTTGTGGCCCCTTCCAACCCTGACTGATTCTATGATTCTAACGTGCCCAGAGAGGCTGAGGGGACACCGTGCTGCCAGTGGGTGCCCATCGTGCTTGAAAACTGATTTCATTGCTCTGCCAGAGGAAGAGGATGGCAGTGAAGCTGATCCTCTGCAGCCATGGGAAGCTGAGCTCCAGCTCTGCATCTCCAGGCTTTCCCTATCCAAGCAATCCACCTACTCCCCCCCAGCCCTTCTGCTCCATGGGACCCTCTGCTCTCCCCTCACTCCCAAGGGGTGCAGGTACCCAAACACTGTCACCCCTGTCTCACAGAGGCCATTTGCCACAGCAAGCACCCCCACAGCCAGGTCAATGAGGTCTGCTCCCATCTCCCACACACCCTCCTCAGGCCAGCAGTGCCCCCGCAGCCATGGCATATGGACACTTTCCCCTGCACAGGGGCCAGATGCTTCACCTCAGCTGCAGCTCCCCTTCAAGGGGCCAGGCTCTGGGAGCAGCCCCAGCACCCAGCCAGCCTCCCAGCACTCCCCAGCCATGGCCTGATCCTGGTGGCCTCTGGGGGTGACGTCAGGGAGAGGAGCAGGCAGCTGCTCACACTGACATCGTGTCACAGCTGTGAGGGTAACATTTTCAGCCAGCCCTGAGCCCTGCAGTTCACCCAGCACAGTCCTCACACCCCAAACACATGGGCATGGGCACCAGCCTGGGGTGCCAACCCTCACAACCCAACCCAGGCTGGAGCATGTTGTGCTTGGAGGGGACAGGGCTCTGAAGATCACCTCGCAGAGGGGTCCCCCTCTTCCTGCTCCCACCCTGCAGGGGCACAGCCACAGCCCCCAGGGACACATCAGCATTTGAGGTGAGCACTGCAGAGAGGAGCCAGCTGCCTCCTGTCTCTCGCCCCATCAAACACAGCATGCTCAGGGGAGTGCACCAGAGAGAGGGATGGAAATAACCATCTCCAGAGAGCCCCAAATGCCTTTTCTGGAGAATCTCATGCCAGAGGGAGGAAAAATGCATCTTGCCTTAGTTCAGCTGCCCCTGTGCACCCCTCACTTCGGGGCAAACAAGCACAACCCTCCTGCCAGGTGTTGCAGCAGGCAGGTCAGAGAACTCTGGCTCAAGAACACTGCTCTGTCTCAGCCAGCACTGCACTACCCTGCTCAGAGCAAGGACTGGTGGAAGGGACTCGTGGAGGAAGTGCAAGCACAAGCCAAGGCTTTTCTGGTCCTGTTTCAGCTCCCCTGACCCAGACAAGGACCCCAAAGTTGCCAAGAGCTGCTGTAATTCTGCTTGTGAAGGGCTTTGTTAGTTCCTTCTCCTGATAGTTAGGCTCAGGTCAGAGTGGGTTAGGTGACTGCAGAGCTCCTGCCAAGGGAGAAATAAAAGCAGATCCCCTCTCAGTGTTCTTCAGCCTAAACAGCCCCAGGGCTCTCAGGCTCTCTCCATAGAGGAGATGCTCAAGCCCCCCCACTCATCCTCATGGCTCTCTGCTGGACTCTCTCCAGCAGGTCTCTGTCTCTCCTGAACTGGGGAGCCCCAGAATGGACACAGTATTGCTGCTGTGGTCTCAGCAGAGCAGAGCAGAGGGGCAGAAGAACCTCCCTAGACCTGTGGCAGCAGAAGCCAGGAACTACCAGAGAGGAACCATGACCTAACCAAGAGACACTGTGGTTCAGCTGGTGAGACTCAGCTCAAGTCAGAGACCACAGAACCCCAGCATGGTGGGAGTTGGAAGGGGCCTCTGGAGATCATCCAACCTCCCTGCTAAAGCAGGGCACCCACAGCAGCTTGCCCAGGATCACAATGTCCAGGTGGCTTTGCAAGCTCTCCAGAGAAGGAGACTCCACCACCTCTCTGGGCAGCCTGCTCCAGGGCTCAGCACCCTCCCACCAAAGAAGCTTCTTCCCTCTCCTGTTAACCAGCCTGGGTATTGCAGCCCCCTCAGGAGTCACACAAAGCTCTCTTCCATGCAGCCTGGACAAAGCAGGCAGCAAGTGCAGGTCCTTCAGCATCTGCTGACTGCAGAGCCCTGCCCTGGAGGCAGAGCTGCATGCTGAGGGCTGCTGGAGCAGGCAGTTTGCTCAGCACACAGCATGGCTGCATCTCCAGCAGAAGCAGCTCCCCAGGGTGAGGTCTGACTCAGCTCCCTCCTGCCTCCTTCCCAGGGGCTGCAGCACTGCCCCCTCCTGCCTCCTTCCCAGGGGCTGCAGCACTGCCCCCTCCTGCCTCCTTCCCAGGGGCTGCAGCACTGCCCCCTCCTGCCTCCTTCCCAGCTCAGAGCCCAGACCAGGGAAGATGCTTCCCAGGAAGGTCACAGGACTGGAAGCAGAGCACCCTAGCAGCAGTGCTGTCAGCCTTGGGCTGTCACCCTGGCCCCCTGGGTCCAGATGGATCCAAACTGGGGTGGAAAAGAGTCCACAAAATAGCTGTTCCAAGAGGGCTAACCTGCTTCTTTTGAACACCTGTGGCACTAGAAGTACTGAGTGAAAGGATGCAGCAGGCAGTGCTGTGAAGCAGTCAGGAACTGTGCTGTCCTTTGGAGAAATACAAGTTCACTACCAAAAAAATGCAAACAGAAGAGAGCTGCAAGGAAGCAGAGCTCTCTGCAGAGGATTTGCTCTCTCCCTCTGGGTTTGCATTTAACAACTGTGAAGCTGAACCCAAGAGAAAAGACATTTGCAAGTGATTCCCTCTCCTGGCATGAAATTCCCCCAATGGGCAGGGAGATGCTGCTGGGCTTGGATGTCATAGAATGGTTTGGGTTGGAAGAGACCATAAAGGTCATCTAGTTCCAACCTCATATGGTCAGAGGGAGCTCAAAAAGAGGGCAAGATCATGACTGACACCTCAGAGGGGCTGATCCTGCAGAGCTGACAGCAGGACCAGTCCCCCTTTGCTGCTTTGTCCCACCAGTAGGTCAGTGTAGGGCAGGGTGATGCCCTTCACCTGCTCCCTACTACACACCAAACCACCACGGGGAAGGGAAAGAAAGGCCCAACCCTTCCCATGGCTGTCAAACAGCATCAGGCCTGAGCACATGGATAAATCACTGCAGATGCCTGGGGGGGCTGCTGCTGCCCCAGGAGGGTCCTTCCTAACCCTGCTTTTTGTGGCTGCATGCAGCCTGTGGCCTGTGCTCTACAGAGCTCTGCTCTTCAACACAGGGAGGTCACAAGGCAGGAGGCTGCAGGCCCTAATTAACAGCCTCCAATCTGCCTCCCATCAGAACCAGCTGCAGGGAGCATTCACTGCAGGGTGGCCCTGGCACAGGGCTGCCAGTCAATGAATTCACCACCTCCTACCTTCTCCCAAGGCAGCCTCCTGCCACCTCTCCTGCAGCCAGTTCCTGCTGCTGTGAGCAGCTGGGCACAAGCTGCTGGGCTCAGTCCCCAGCAGCCTCAGCCCTGGGGGCCTCATTTTGCACCACTCTTCCTCATGGAAAAGGCCTTGCTTTGGCTCAGAGACAGGGCAGGGAGTCACACAATGGCAGGGGCTGGGAGGGACCTCTGAAGAGCATCAAACCCAACTCCTCTGCCAGAGCAGGATCACATCCAGATGGGCCTTGAAAGACTCCAGAGATGGAGACTCCACCACCTCTCTGGGCAGCCTGCTCCAGTGCTCTGCTACCCTCAAAGTACAGAAGTTCCTCCTCATGTTGAGGCAGAATTTCCTGTGTTCAGGTTCATGCACATTGCCTCTTGTCCTGTCACTGGGGACCTCTGAGAAGAGTCTGGCCCCATCTTCCTGACACCCCCCCCTTAGCTATTTGTCAGCATTGATGAGATCCCACTCAGCCTCCTCCTCTCCAGGCTAACCAGCCCCAGCTCCCTCAGCCTCTCTCATCAGAGCTGTTCCAGTCCCCTTAGCATCTCAGTGGCCCTGCAATGGACTCTCTTCAGTAGCTCTTTATCCTTCTTGAGCTGGGGAGCCCAGGACACAGTAAAGGCAGGGGAGAACCTCCCTCAACCTGCTGGCCACACTCCTCTTAATGCACCCCAGGATGCCATGAGGGCACATTGCTGGCTCATGGCCATCCTGCTGTCTGTCAGGACTCCCAGATCCTTTTCCTCAGCACCCTGCAAGCAGTCTGCAACAAGCTGCTGAAACAACCATTCCCAGAGCCCTACTAGGAAGGTATCTCCAGAGCACAAATGCATCCCCCAGCATCACTCCCCCTCCTGCAGGCATGCTGCAGGCTGCTGCAGCCCTGACTGCAAGTGAAGCATGCAGGGGCCACCCCAGAGACCTGGGAGTGCCACACTGACACTAAGCAAGTGTAAGATCACCACAGCTTGTGCTCCACACCCTCCTGTCCCACCACCCTCCCGTGGTCCCATCCTTACCAGCTTGGTTTTGTCCATGGCTGCCAGCACTGCAGAGTTGAGGGTTTCCAGGGCAGAGAGCACATTCCTGTATTCTCCAAGATAGGCTGAGAAATAATCTGAAGCAGGAGAGAAGATGGTGGTGAACTTCCCAAGCACCTCCATGTCCTCCCTGCACCTGCAGCTCAGCACTGCAGGACATCCATGTCCCTCCCCAGGGACCTCCCCAGGACCACACTCCCACCCAGACTGAAAGGAAGGCTTCTTCCCTGCCCCTCAGGGACACATCCCCTTGCTCTGGACAGACCAGAGAATTGACTGAGAAGAACCTCATGAAGTTCAGTGAGGGCAAGTGGAGAGTCCTGCACCTGGGGAGGAACAATCCCCTGCACCAGTGAGGGGGGACCTGCTGGGAAGCAGCTCTGTGGAGAGGGACCTGGCAGTGCTGGTGGACACCAAGTTCCCCATGAGCCAGCAACATGTCCTTGTGGCCAAGAGGGCCAACAGTGTCCTGGAATGCATTCAGGAGAGTGTGACCAGCAGGTCAAGGGAGGTTCTCTCCCTCTGTTGTGCCCTGGTGAGGCCACATCTGGAGTCCTGGATCTAGTTCTGGGCAACCCAGTTCAAGACAGAGAGAGAACTGCTGCAGAGAGTCCAGCAGAGGCTCCAAAGATGCTGAGGGGCCTGGAGCAGCTCTGTGAGGAGCAAAGGCTGAGAGCCCTGGGGCTGAGAGCCTGCAGAAGAGCAGCCTGAGAGGGGATCTGAGCAATGCTCAGCAGGAGCTAAAGGGTGGGGGGCAAGAGGATGGGGCCAGACTCTGCTCAGTGGTGCCAAGTGACAGGACAAGGGAATCACTTAAAGAAAAATCTTCCTACAGCTTTTCTCCCCCAAAATCCACCTGGGCACAAACTGGGACCCAGGAGGCTCCACCTGAACAGGATGAGAAACCTTTTTGGTGGGAGTGTGGTGGAGCCCTGGAGCAGACTGCCCAGAGAGGCTGTGGAATCTCCTTCTCTGGAGAGACTCCAAACCCACCTGGGCATTGTGACCCTGGGCAAGCTGCTGCAGATGCTCCTGCTTTAGTTTTGGGCTGGGTGATCTCCAGAGGTCCCTTCTAACCCCTATAGTGCTGGGATTTTAGGATTTTATGAAAAGCATGGACACTTTCTGTGCTGGCATTCAGGCACAGAGACTGTCAATGCTGACTGCCCAGGACAGACACACACAGAGCCCCAACACAGACCCTCAAGAGGAAGCCCTCCAAGGCAGGAACATCACCAAACTTACCACACAGTTTTTCTGTGTCCACATTACTGCAAGAAACAGGGACAAAAAAAAAAAACCAACAAGAGAAGAAGCTGTTAGATGGTGGAGCTGGTTCAGGAGATACAGCTGTGGTGAGCAGGGTCTTGAGGGTTTGCCTGGAGCCCCCCCACAGTGGATTCCCTGCTCCTGCCATGGGTTTTCAAAAGCTGGATTAGAAACATCAGAAGCTGCACCAGAGCAGAGGCAGCAGCTCAGGAGCCATGCTCAGCACCTGCAGTACCACAGGGAGCTGCAGAGCATCACCTGTGCCTCAGGATGCTCCACCAACACCTCCTGGAGCTGGAGTGTGCTGGGAAAGGCTCTGTGAGAGCAGGATGGCTTCCCAGCCCATGAGAGAGGTTGTTCCTGCCATGAAAGCCATTCAAGCAGGGATCTGGGCCCAGAAACCTGGAGGCTGCTTGCCCCTTTTTGGTGACAGAGAGCACCAACGCTGGCATCCCTGCAGGCCTTGGGCAGGGCCCTCTTGCTAACTAAGGTGCTGCTGAGTGGAGAGGGGGCAGGAAACGTCCAGAAGCAGCTGCCTGTTTTCAGGATGGGATGTCAGGCAGAACCATGGGTTGACATGAAGCTGCTAGATCCTCTCAGGTGGCCAAAGCCACCGAGGCAGAGCTGCTTGTGCTGCCTGGCATTGCCTCCTGGGCTACTGTTCACTCAAATCAGCCTCTGCCCAAAGGCTCTGCTGGCTCAAGCCTCAAAGCCCCCTGCATGACCACAACCATTTTTAACCCTGACTGGGAAAGTGGAAGAAAGCACAGAAGAGAGTGTTGGAAGGCTTTAAGGAGGAACTGGTGCTGCCTGGAGCTTGCTGGGCTCCAGGTGCGAGGGCAGCTGCAGTGCCACTGCCCAGGGGAAGTCAAATCACAGCCACACTGCCCTGTCCCTTCCTCTGACAGGGGGGCAATGGGGGAAAGACACCCTGAGGTGGAATTAGGAGAGTGGGTGAGGTGTCCAAGACGCCAGGAAGAAGTGGCATCACTTAAGGAAAATCTTCCTACAGCTTTTCTCCCCCCAAATCAAAGGTTTTTTGGTCTCTCTGCTGGGCTTGCACTTTGTCCACCCCAATAACAGGCTGTGCTTCAAACCCTGAAGGTGTTTTGGAAGGAGAGGTCACCTCAGAGCCATGCCAGGGGCACTGCAGACCCCTCTGTTTAGCTCACTGCATCAGGCAGCCCCTCAGGGCAGTGTCAGGCTGTGCTTTGGCTCAGCTATTTTGAACCCTCACTGCAGGAGCTGCTGGAGGCAGGGCTCTGGCACACTGTCCTGGCACTGCTGACTGCTTTGGAAGTGGATAAAAAACTCCCAGTACCTCCCTTGGGATGCAATACAGATATTCAGCAAAACCACAGCCCCTTATTCTGCCAGCTCCACTCCATCAGACTTTGCTGAGCCCATCTCTGAGCAGCTCCCTGCATCCAACCACAGCTCTGCTAGACATTGATGGGGCTCTGAACCACAAATTCACACTGCTAGAAAAAAGGTCTTCTTGCTCCTGCTTAATTCTTCCCCTTGCCTCTGAAAGCTGCCTGGAGCCTGCAGAGCCATAGCTGATGCACAGCCACCGGAGACCTGGCACTGCAGCATCCACAGTGCTGCAGCATCCATGGCACAGCTGGTCAGAACCACACCCCAGAGCTACCACCACAGCCACTGGATCCCATCCAAGAGATGGGTAAAAGGCATACAGAGAGGGTGTAGAGGTGAGCCACCAAAACACACAGTGCCACCCCTAATGCATGCATCACCCAGGCATTTGCATCTGTGCCCAGGCACAACCTGGGGCTGGGGTTGGTTCCAGCAGGAAGAAGAAGGGGCCACCAGCTCAACCCACTGCCCATTCCCCACCTCAGAGATCCACCTGACAAAGAGCTACAGTCAACACCAACCCTTTGGCCTCCAAGGTGAGGCCAGAGATGATCAATAATTGTCTACTCTGTTTGCTGCTTCAAACTACCCAATCACTGAACCAGTACCCAGTGAAACACTGAAACCAGCCACCAACATCTTGTGGCAAAAAAAATCAGCCCTTTGAGAGCTGCCCAGTGGAAGCAGAGAATGGTTTGGGTTGGAAGAGACCTTGAATGATCATCTAGAAGATGTGCTCCTTCCCAATGCAGCCTGCTTCAGCAGCAGCCATGCATGGCCATCTCTTCCCATGTCCTGTACCCTACAGCAGTCCCCAGGGCAGGACAGAGCCCAGCAAGCAAATCACAGGACCAGTGGTGCTGTTTTCGTGCTACCAGAAGCTATTCACAGGAGAATCTAGGAGGAGCTCATGTGTTGTTAGTTGACAGCAAGCTAAAGATGCTCCAGCAATGTGCTCAGGTGGCTAAAAAAGCCAAGAACAGCCTGGCCTGGATCAGCAATGGTGTGGCCACAGCAGGAGCAGGGCAGGGATTGTGCCTCTGCACTGAGCACTGGTGAGGCCACACCTCAAAGCCTGGGGTCAGTTTTGGGCCATCCACTCCCAGAAGGACATTGAGGGGCTGGAGAGTGTCCAGAGAAGAGCAACAAAGCTGGGGAAGGGTCTGGAGAACAGGGCTGGGGAGGAGCAGCTGAGGGAACTGAGGGTGTTTAGTGTGGAGAAGAGGAGGCTGAGGGGAGACCTCACTGCTCTCTACAGCTCCCTGAGAGGAGGCTGCAGTGCAGTGGGCTCTTCTCCCTAGTAGCAGGTGATAGGAGTGGAAATGGCCTCAATTTGTGCCAGGGAAGGGTTAGGTTGGAGATTAGGAAAAAAAAACCTTTACAGAAAGAGTGGTCAGGGATTGGCACAGGCTGCCCAAGGAGGTGGTGGAGTCCTCATCCCTGGAGATGTTCAAGAAACCTGTGGCCATGGCACTTGGGGACAGGGTTGGTGTTGGGTTGATGGTTGGACTGGATGACCTTGGCAGGTCTTTTCCAACCCAAACAACTCTGTGGTTCTGCAAAGAACCTGCACATCAAATCCCAACCCACCCTGCAGGGCTGCAGCAGGCTCAGCTCTGCTCCTCTCTCTGCCATCCCCTCTGCCACTCCAAGACAAGAGCCATCCTCTGCCTCCAAAGCACTCATCCTGAGACTCTCCACATTGCCACATTGCTGTATTTTGACTGCTCAAACCCATGATTAGCTGTAATTAAGCCTGAGCTGCTGCTGAAGGATCTCGTCATGACTGTGCTGTGGGGATTTTGTCAGCACGTGCCTGCAATTGGTGGCAGAAGCCAGCAACCAGCTGCAGGGAAGCAGGGGGGAAATGTTTGATTTCTATCATTTATCACATTGGCCACCCCTGCTGCCACCATAGGTCTGCTTTCCAAACCTGTCCAAGCTGACCCAGGGCGTTTCCTACCACTTTCTGTCACTCAAACTGGCTGTGGCTCTGGTCTGTGACTGGAGAGGGGGAGGAAGGCTCACCCCAGCCCTTCCATCCACAGAACCAGAGCCCAGAGGTTGCTTCCACTTAAGAGTTTGTAAAAAGCATCATCTCAGCCCTCCCACCTCTGTCACTTGAGGCTCAAGGTCAGAGGCACGGGCTCTGAGCAGCCTCTGCCTGATTCCTGCCACCACCCCCTGACTGATCGCAGGCAAAGGAGATTTGCCAGACCTCCTTTTTCTAAGTTTCACAGACAGATGCAGGGCAGGACACAGGAGGTCCACAGGACACTTCCCTGGAAAGCTTTCACAGTGCCTTGCAAAGAGCAGTAGTTGTGCAACACTACAGCATTCCATCCAAAGCCCTCAGCAGCATCATGGAGAAGGATCTGGGAGTGCTGGTGGAGAAACTGACCCTGAATCAGCAATGAGACTGTGGCCAAGAGGGGTGCATTAAGATGAGTGTGACCAGCAGGTGTAGGGAGGTTCTCCTCCCACTCTGCTCTGCCCTGGTGAGGCCATACCTGGAGTACTGAATCCAGACTCACAGAATGGCCTGGTTGGAAAAGACCTTAAGATCACAGAGGCCAACCAAAACCTGACATCTCAACTGCCAGACCATGGCCCTAAGCCAGATGTCTTTCAAACACCTTCAGGGATGGTGACTCCACCACCTCCCTGGGCAGCCTGTTCCAGTGCTCAGTGACCCTTTTGGGGAAGAAATTGTTCCTCGTGTCCAATCTAAATCTCCCCTGGTGCAACTTCAGGCCACTTCCTCTCACAGAATGGTAAGATTGGAAGGGACCTCAAAGATCATCTAGTTCCAACCCCCTGCCATAGGCAGGGACACCTCCTACTACAGGTCACTCAAGGACTCATCCAACCTGGCCTTGAACACCTCCAGGGAGGTTGTGGAGCACAGAAGCACCCAACGTGATCTTTGATCACGTTGGGTGCTTCTGTGCTCCACAACCTCCCTGGGCAACCTGTGCCAGTGTCTCACCACCCTCACTGCAAACAACTTCCTCCTAACATCCAGTCTAAATCTTCCCTCTGCCAGTTTAAACCCATTGCCCCTATCATCACTTGCTGCTTGGGAGAAGAGGCTGGCCCACACCTGGCTCCAACCTCCTCCCAGGGAGTTGTAAAGAGCAATGAGGTCTCCCCTCAGCCTCCTCTTTTGCAGATTGAACAACCCCAGCTACTTCAGCTGCTCCTCACAGGTCTTGTGTTCAAGGTCCCTCACTCACCTTTTCTGGACATGCTCCAACAACTGTCTTGTGAGGGCAAGTCCCCTGCTGCCACCTCCCACATCCTGCCCTTCTCCCACCTGCTCAGACTGAAGCCATGGCCTGACCCTGCTCACATGCACATGGACCATGTCCCAGGCAGGGCAGGAACACGAATGACACTTGCAGTGGTCTCAGGGCTGGTCTTTCCTTTCTGCCATCTCAGAAACTAGGCCATCCTCACAGGCTGGAAGGACATCTCCCACGTTTGCTTGAAGCCACTGAAACAGGAATCTGGAAACAAGCTCTGCCTGCAGGGTCCCTTCTCCTCCTCAGGGCAGAAGGACATCAAAGACCTAACAGTCGTGCCCTGCTAATAGATGTCACCAGCTCAACGCTGCGAGTGCCACGTTGCCATGGCTACCACACTGTCACCATGGGTAATGAGTGATGGAAAGCACTGCTGTGGCCCTCAGAGACAGCCTGCTGGCATGGGCCTGGCACTCTGTCCTCTCTCTCTGCTCAGGACAGATGGAAGCAGCCTGAACTACAAGTGAAGGCAAACCAAGAGATCCTCCTGGTTCACTTCATGACACAATTAAAACTCCACTCTGCTGCAAGCTGTGTTTTCCATCTTTTTGTATGGGGGGGGACTCTGCTGCAAGCCGAGTTTTCCGTCTTNGGGACTCTGCTGCAAGCTGTGTTTTCCATCTTTTTGTATGGGGGGGGGACTCTGCTGCAAGCTGTGTTTTCCATCTTTTTGTATGGGGGGGGGACTCTGCTGCAAGCTGTGTTTTCCATCTTTTTGTATGGGGGGGGGACTCTGCTGCAAGCTGTGTTTTCCATCTTTTTGTATGGGGGGGGGACTCTGCTGCAAGCTGTGTTTTCCATCTTTTTGTATGGGGGGGGGACTCTGCTGCAAGCTGTGTTTTCCATCTTTTTGTATGGAGGGGGACTCCAAGGTCACCCCAAAATGGAGCAAGAGGAAAGGGGGATTTGCAAAGGAAAGGGAAAGGGTCACTGCTGTCTCTCTGGGATGACAGCCCAGACAGACAAAGAGGTGCTTTCATGAGGCCTCCTGCTGCCCACATCCAACAAGCCCAACTGGCAGGCCAGGCAGCAGCAGGCAGCCAGGCTTAAAAGAAAGTGGCAGCAGGGGCTGCATGTGCCAGGGGCTGCACATCTCCAGACCATTCCTGTGCACTGTCACTGAAGCTGCAGCAGCTACACTCAGCACCCAGCAGGCAATAGCTCCAGGAGGGTGATGTGGGGACTGGCAGCCAAGGACTGCTGGGTACTCACTGTCAGTGGCTCAGTGGCATTTGGTGGCACAGCCCACTGCCCTGGCTCCCTGCAAAGCCAGCTGAAGATCTCACCCTGGCAGGAATCTGCTCAGGCAGGGCTTGGCCAAGTGTGTTAGGGAGGTGCTGAAAATACTTCCTGGGGTGCCAGGGAAGTGGCATGAGCCAGAGACCAGCCTGCTGGCCAAGGCCAGGAGGAAGCTGCAAGCAGCTTCATTTAACAGCAGCTCCCAGCCAGGCCAGCTTGTCCCAGTCCCAAACCAGGCCTGTTCGTAGCAGGCAGAGTGCTCCCAGCAAGGCCACGCTGACATCCCAAGAAGTGGGATGAGAAAGGCAGCAGAGTCAGGAGGGGAGCAGGGCTCAGGGCAGCTCTCCCTGCTCTTTGGGGCTTTCCTTTGGCAAGGCAGCTGGCCTGGATTTCCAGGTACACTCCAAAGGCCACTGCTGGTGGAAAGCAGCTCTTACATAAGTGCAAAGCAGTTCCCTGTGTCAGCAGTGGCAGAGTCTGTGCTGCACAGCCTGTGCCTTGTCCCCACACCTCCTGCAGGCTCACACAGCTCTGCAGGGATGGGCATTTGGGAAGGCATTTCCCACACCTCTGCCATCTGCACCAGATCCTTGCTGCCAGGGAACTACAGCAAACCTGAGAGCAATGTTCTCAGAATGACTGCCTGCTCCCACTGCCCCCAGCTGCTCTGCCAGGGCTTCCAGTGCTCCCACTGCCCCCAGCTGCTCTGCCAGGGCTTCCAGTGCTCCCACTGCCCCCAGCTGCTCTGCCAGGGCTTCCAGTGCTCCCACTGCCCCCAGCTGCTCTGCCAGGGCTTCTAATATCCCCAGTGCCCCTAGCTGCTGTTCAGTGGGTTCTAAAATCTGCGTGCTACAAGAGGTAGGTTCACTTTGTGCAAGTTCCTCTGGAGCAGGTCCAGAGAAAGACATGAAGATGATCAGAAGGTTGGAGCATCTCCTCTGTGTGGACAGGCTGCAAAAGTTGAAGTCGTTCAGCCTGGAGAAGAGGAGGCTCTGGGGATATTTTACAGCAGCCTTCTAGTACCTGAAGGGGGCTACAAGAGAGCTGCAGAGGGACTTTTGACAAGAGCTTGCAGTGCCAGGACAAGGGCCAATGGCTTTGAGCTGAGACAGGGAAGATTTAGACTGGAGATGAGGAAGAAACTCTTGCCAGTGAGGGTGGTGAGACACTGGCACAGGTTGCCCAGAGAGGTTGTGGATGTCCCCTCCCTGGAAGTGTTCAAGGCCAGGCTGGATGAGGCCTTGAGTGACCTGGGCTAGTGGCAGGTGGGTGGGAACTGGATGATCTTGAAGGTCCCTTCCAACCCAAACCATCTTCTGAATCTCACCCTGACTATTTCTCACAGCCACCTCCCAGGAGCCCTCCATCTCCACTCAAGCAGTTTCACATCCTCCCATCTCCCCTCCTCTGTGCGGTACTTACTCTGAGTGACGCCTGTCAATGCCACTGAACAACTCCCACAGCTCCTCCGAGCTCAGGATCCCATCAGCAAAATAGTTCTTGAACTCCTCAAATGACAGCTTCCCATCATCTGCATCTCAGTCAAAGGGAAGGATAATTATAGAGCTGCAGCAAGAAGCACGCCAGCCCCAGCCACCCTCCCAGCAGCCTCTCCAGCGGGGAGCGTGGGACGCTTGGGCGTGTGGTGCATAGCAATGAGAGCAGATATCTCGGTGGCAGCAAGTCCCCACCAGTCCCCACCCAACACCCAGCAACTCTGCTGGCATTGCAGGTAGGAATTGCAGCCCCTACCCAAAGACCCCACTGCAACCTCTTCGGAAAGGCAAGCAGATGCTGGCCGAGCGCAGAGCCTGTCGCAGGCAGCACAGTGAGGACAGAATCAGCTTTTTAAGGAGCAAAAAAACCTCTCCACTGACTCAAGAGGTTTTTCCTTCCCCTCTGTGGAGGACTTGAGCTCCTGGACTGCATTTTGACCTGCAATGAAAGCAGCTCCTGGAGCCTGTGAAGCAAGCAGAAGAGCCTAAGATGGGGGTTGGGAAGGCTCAGAGAAACAATTTGTGATCCTGGATTTCTTGGGCTTATAGGTGCCAGGTAAAAAGCCAAGTAGCAGAGCCTAGCTCAAATGCCAGGGGCTCAAGTGGGCATCCAGGCACAGAGCCACCCAAGTGGACTCAGCACAGAGATGGAGCAACAGCCTGGACTGCCTGCTGTACAGTTTGCTTTGCCTTCCCTGCAGAGAGCAGCTCATGTGCACGCAGGCAGGCAGAGAGCTGGGAAAGGGCTCTGCCCTGCATGGCACATGGAGGGTGAACTGGAGGAGCCCACTTCCCACAGCCCTTTGTCCCAGTGCCTTTCCTTCTAAGCAAAGCAGGAAAGCATTTTCCTTGCAGTCAGAGCTGCTCTCTCTCATGCTCTCTCAGTCTTTAGCCAAACTTTCCAGCAGGGCCCGGCTGTGCTGCTGTGCCCAGTGTGGGGCAGGCAGTGGCAGGAGCCCAGCACTCACCGTTCTTGTCGGCTCGCCGGAAGATCTGCAAGAGAAAACAAGACAGGGTTCAGTGAGAGAGCAGGGTTGAAGGGCAAGGTTGGCAGCACCTGGCACTGCCACCACAGGGAAAACCGGCCTCTGGAGCACTCCAGGTGCCAGTTTTCCCTGTGGTGGCAGTGCCAGGGTTGCATAGGCAGCTGCAGGGAAACTCCCCTCTGCAAACCATCAAAACCATTTCTTGTCCCCAGCACAGGCACTGCTGCCAGAGTGTGCCCAGCACTCAGCCTGGGCACCTCTCAGAGGGAAATGAAGCTTGGCTGCATCCTCATGCTGGGAAAAGGTTTAATTTTTCAGACCCTTTAAACTAAAAGAACATTGAGCACAAGCCCAGTCCAAAGCAGGAGCACATTTTGTGCCTCACTGCTGGCACTTCAGCTGCCTGCACTGAGGAGATGCAGCTCCTGCCCAGTGCTTGGGCATCACGATGGAAAAACAGAATGGTAGAGGCTGGAAGGGACCTCTGGAGATCATCCAGTCCAACCTCCCTGCCAGAGCAGGATCATTTAGGGGAGGTCACACAGGAATGCATCCAGGGTGAGTCTTGAAAGTCTCCAGAGACAGAGGCTCCACCACTCAGGGCAGCCTCGCTCCAGGGCTGTTACCCTCAAAATTCCCCTTCACAACAATCCTTCCTGCAACATCCTGACATGCACACACTCTGCAATTAATAATTAATGGATTAATTAACACGTCTGTAACTAATTCTGCCACAGGGCACAGTTGGAGAGCTGTTCCAGTTCAGGGGCTCAACCCAGGTTCCAAAGCATGAGGCTTCTTCCTGCCTGCCACCCAGGAGGACGCTGGAGCGTCCTACTCCTGCCTGGCTCCTCTTCTACCAGCCATCAGCAGAAGGTCTGGGGCTGGCTCTGGTGAGGAACAGCATCACTTCCAGAGCCTGGGAACATCCTGCCACACCAAACAGTACGAGGTGGAGGCCAGCACATCCTCACAGAGCCAACAACAGAAAGCTCTCCGTGTGTGTGACAACTTTCTCCCGTTTAATCATCCCTTTAACCGCCCTGGTTGCCAAAGAAATCTGAAGGGCTGGAGAAGGCTCAGGATTGAACAAGGACAGGAAAAGGGGCAAGAGGCCTCTGTTCTATTCTTTTCCAGGCACCTGCAAAGCGGAGCTGATAAAACCACCCCCGGAGCAGCTCTGCTCCTGCTGCACGACGCTGCGGCACTGCTGCTGCCCCCTCCGCCCCCAGCTCCCCTCTGCAGCGCTTGCTGGCAGCGGCGCTGCGCCTTCGGGGGGCACCAGCCCCCAGCCAGCCCCCGAAACGGCCCTGGCAAACAGCTCCGAGGGGAGGAAAGAGCTGCCCTGAGAAACCTCTGCTGCTTCCTCCTGAGGAAGCCACTGGCATGCAACCGGGACAAGGCTTTTCTGATGCTGGTCCGAGCAGGGAGCTCCCTGGTCCTGCTCTGCAACCAAAACCAGGAGCAGGGACACCACCTCCTCCTCGGATGCTCTTCTGAGCAAGGCTGTCCTAAGCCTGGGTAACCATCCCTCTGGGACAGGAACTTGCAGCCAACCAGGCTGCCTCCTTGGCAGGAACTGCCTGAACCCCCTGTAGGACTCACTGGGTGCCCTCTGGAGCTTTACAGAGACAGGAACCCACAGCTCCCACACGCTGAGCAGCTCTCTCTGGGTTTTAAAGCAAAACTTTCTCCAGGCTGCAGGGCCAGCTCTGTCTGCAGCCGTAACGGAAGCATCAGCAAGTCCCACATGCCTGTGCCACCCTGACAGCACTTTCTGTTGAGACAAAAGGTAAAAGCTCCATCCCACAGTGTTGTGTCCCTCAGATGACAGACACAACATCTCTATGACCCCAAATGTCACTGAGGGCAGCTGGCTCATCCCAAAGGCAGCTAGGTGCCACCCAGGCACTTAAATGCAGATTCAAGCATGGCCAAATGTATCCACCCAGGGACTCGGGCTGTCTGTGGGCTAAGGGTGAGAGCCCAGTCTGGAGGGAGATCCCATGGGAATGAGAAGGTCTCTAACGTGGGTGAGCCCATCTTGGCTCCAGCACAAACCTCGATGCTTCTCCCTTGCACAGGGGATCCTCTGCTGCAGCACAGGCAGAGCACTGCCAGAGCACAGGCAACAGCTGCCTGAAGCTCAAAACAAATAAACCTGGTGCCAGCAGCAGAGCTGCCAGAACCCTGCCAGCGAGGCTATGTCTGCTCCTTGTCCCCCAGGCATGCTGGGGCTGCTCAGTACCTCTGCTCAGCCCAGCTTTGGCTAACCCCAGCTGCAGAGGGCTGCCTGGGTGAGCCCTGCATGCATCAGAAAGCCACCACTGGGTCCTGTGCACGAGGCAGGACCCAACTCCAGCCAAGCAAAAATAGCACAAAGCTGCTGCCACGCTCCGCGGGATGACCCCTGGGGCACAGGCACATGCAAAGCAGTGGCAGGTAGGCACTGCTTCTGGTGAGGACAAAGCCGGGACTCAGATGGGATTGGGTCTACGTCAGCTGCTGGAGAGGCCTCTCGGGCAGTCCCTTGCTTGCACTCAGGGGTCTGGCAGTCTCAGAAATGCAGGGACACTGCCTCAAGCCTCAGACACTTCCATCTGCCCCTGGCTCCTGGGCTTGGGTCCAAGCAGCCACGGCCCCACTCGATGCCTGCAGCAGCAGGCACAGCAGGACTGATGGAACAAGCACTGAACCAGCACTGGTGTGGGCACAAACCCCACACCCCGGGAAGGGGGGAACGTTCCAGGGCTTCTCCCTGCCTGCAGGGCTGGAAGCAACCACAGCTGCCGGACACGCAGCCAGGGACACACGCTGGCTGTTGGGGAGGGGACACAGAACTCATCGACCCACCGCAGGCTAACACAGGCTGTGGCCAAGCACCTAAAAGCTTTCCTGAACCTCTCCTACAGCGAGAGGGGAGTGAGGAAGCCTCGGGCACAGCATGGGGGACAAATATCCCAGAGGCTTGAGATGTCTGCTCAGAGCAGCACCTGCGATGGCAGCACTGCAGTTCCTACTGCACCGGCAGCAAAGCATCTCAGGCAAAGCCCTCCTCCTCCTCACCTCTCCCGGAGGCAGGCAATCTGTGGGCAAGGAGACTGCGGCTCTGGTCCCAAGGGAGGCACCGGCTGCCACCCGGGATCTCTGGTGGGCAGCTCTCTCTTGCCTGCTGCCCGAGGGGCAAGTTGGGATTCTGCCCCACTTCAGCCAGGAGTGGCTCAACACAAGCCTGGTAAGGCAACTGGAGACCAGCCAACTGCCCACACCCCAAAGCAAAGGCATTAAACCCACTCTGCCAAGCTCCAGAGCTGAGCCAGGAGCAAAGGGAGCCACAGAAAAGAAGGGAAGCCAGCAGAATCCGGAAAGCGGTCCTTAGTGCTGTTAACACTTCCCATTTTAATTGCCTTAATGATGCCCTGAGGGATAAATACAAGATTGAGGGAGTGCCCGGAGGAGCTGAGCTGAACACAGCTGTCACCACCAACCCCCCTCCAGCCCATCTTTCATCAGCCAAGCAATTAGTGCAGTTAATGCTGCTGGCTGGAGAGCCCTGCAGCCTGAAACCCCCCACGGCAGGAGAGAGACCCTGACCCACAGCTGGAAGCTGTAAGAATCACCACAGCCAACGCAGCCTTGTTTCCCAGCTGCTACCTAGTGATGCCAAGAGGTCTCCCAGACAGAGGATCGGGCCAAGCATGGCATTCACCTTCCTGCTACCCAGGATCTCCTGGGATGAATGAGTGGCACCATCCAGGCCAACGCAGAGATGACAACTGGCACCACTCTGGGTTGTCCAGGTGCTATGGCACCACATTAGTCCTTGTTTGCTTTCTCCTCCCTAGTGCCTGCAGCAAGACAGAGGCAGCACCTCCACTTCCACGTCTCCTTGGCTCCACAGGATGACCCCAGTGGTGACAGACAGAGAGGTATGGTGGCCCACCAGGGTGCCCACCCAGTCCAGGCACCCCACAGCTCACAAAAGCTGTCCAAGAGCAGAGAGATCGAGCACCCTGCTATGTTGCAAGAGCAGAGGTAGGCTTTCACCCAGGCTGTGCACAACTTGCCCTGGGAAACAGCCAGGCACAGAGCCATCTGCCTACCCCGATGGGGGTGCCATACGGAGTGTCCCCACTAGTCCCAGTGCAAGGGCTCCACAGGAGCACTCTCGCCATAGTGCTTGGAGAGGGCACAGTGTGACAGGACACAGCGTGCCAGGACCTGTGTTATGAAAACGAAGGCAGCCACTGCCCACATCTCCACCTCCCCCAAGCCAGCCACAGCGATGCCCAGCTGATGCCCAGCTGACGCCCAGCCGACCTGCAGCCCACACAACGCTCCCGCAGAGGAGCGGGCACGGAGGGCGGCTAGAGCAGGCAGCAGGACACGCTCTGCCTGTGCGATCCTCCAGCTCTTACCAGCTGCCTCCTGCAGCTCTCCCTCCCCGCACACGCAGCTCCCGCTCCAGCGGGCACGACAGGCAGCCCGCGGTAAGGAGCAGGCTATTTCTAGCCCCACGGAGGGCCGCAATTCAGCGAAACGACACCACACCGACTATTATTTAAGGCATCACGACTCACAGCTCCTGGCCTAGAGCAGCAAGCAGCAGGGCCCACTCGCTTCTCCCTCGGCTTTGGCTCCTCAGCCGGGGCAGGCAGCAAAGGGCCTCGCCCTGACACCTACAGGTGCAGCTCCCTGCGAGGGGGCACTGCCGCACAGGGATGGGACGGGGGCTCGCCCCGCAGTACTCACGTCGTGGAAGATGGGAAGCGGCTGGCGACGGGGAGCGGGGCCGCGGTCTGCTGACAGCAGGCACACAGCCAGCAGCTCGGCGCACGCCATCATGTCCCCGCCGGGTGCGGGCGCTGCGGTGCCGTAGGGCGCGGTGCGGTAGGGTGGACTGCCGCGGGGCGCGATCCTGTAGGGTGCGGTAGGGTTCCGCCGAAGGGAGCGCGGCGCGAAGCTACACTAAGCCAGGCGGCACCGCCGCCGCCAGGCAACTTTGCCTCCACTGAGGGCCCGCCCCCGCGGCAATCCGGTTGGCCAGGGCCGGTGATTGGCAGCTCGGACCGCGCCTGTCGCTGGCGGAGGGGAGAGGGGCGGGGTTGTGAGGGGCGGTGGGCGCGGGCGCTGAGGGTTGTTTGGCTGTGGGGGCCAGCCCGGGCTGGCAGCGGTTGGATCAAGTGCGCCCCCTCAGTGCTTCCACTTTGCCTGCACGGCAGCCCACGGCGGTCCCGGTGCAGCACTGGGTGGTCATACCCAGTTAGTCCCAGTTTGGCCAGGGGTGATCCCATTATGGTTGCTGTTGGCCACAGGGTAGCATTGATGGCCTCAGCATGGCTCCGTTTTGGCTAATGGCTGTCCCAGAGTGGATGCTGTTAGCCCAGGGTAACTATATTCAGCCTGGTGGGCCCGAGGATCCAATTCCAACCCCCTGCCATAGGCAGGGACACCTCCCACTAGTACAGGTCACTCAAGGCCTCGTCCAGCCTGGCCTTGAACACCTCCAGCAAGGGAGCAGCCACAACCTCCCTGGGCAACCTGTGCGAGTGTCTCACCACCCTCACTGTAAAGAACTTCCTCCTAACATCCACTTTCAATCTCCCCTCTGCCAGTTCAAGCCCATTGCCCCTGGTCTTGTCATTGCATGACCTTGTCAGTAGTCCCTCCCCAGCCTTTCTGACAGTGGAAGGTCTTCTCAAAGCTTCTCAAAGAGCAATGTGGACAGCAGGGCAAGGGAGGGGATTNATTCTATGATTCTATAAAGGAAAAGCAGAGATATGCTGACATCAGCAATAAAGAGGGGCCTGCTGACCAACAATGGGAAAAAACCCTGTGAGGAAGACTGTGCTGGCACTCATCTCAGATAACCATTCAAGACCATCAGGGTGGAGAATGGGAAAAGTTAATGAACTACAAGAAATAATTGTAACAGCCCCTACCTCTCATTATGAATATGCATGCTCTTGTAACATAAACCGTGGCTTGTGCCAGCATGGGGTGTGCAGGGCTGATGGAGCCATCCTGCCTGCACCCAGCCCTGTAATAAAATATACCTACTTCATAACTCTGCCTGAGTATTTTTGGGTTGGTTTCTCAGGTCATGGTGGCTTCTTGGGGTGGTGTCAGCTCCTTCCCAACCCCTCCCAGAAAATCCTGGAGTTTTACTGACAGAGAGGAGTGTGCAGCAGTTTTGCTCAGACACAAAATCCCCAGCCGGGCTTGCCTCCATCTGCACCACCTCTCCTTTCACGTGGAGCTGGTGCAGCCAGCCTGTTTTTGCTGAGCTTGGCTTGCCCTAACCTGGGATCTCCACCCCAAAATGCTTCCCCAGCCCAACGTGATGGCACCGTAGCACGTGGAGCTCGCTGGCTCTCCTCCTCCCCCGAGGACCGACCTGCTGCGCTCCAAAGGATGCAGCCTGGTTATTTTTACTGTCTCCTGGCTGCTCCGGCTGTGTGCAAGGGAAAAGAGCTGGAAAAAAGTGCATCTGGGACCTGGCAGGGGGTGTCTGAGCGCTCTGGGGACTGTGTGCACCCAGCCCACGCAGGACAGGGCTGTCTTCTACCCCTAGGGAGGCAGAAAGAGGCCCAGAAGCTGGAGCTGTTGAGCATGGCCATCACTAAATCAAACTAACATGGAGGCAGCTAGTAAAGAAATAGGCAGGGGGCAGAGGCTCACCTTGCCAGGGAGCATGGGAAGGGGCTGGGGTGGTGGTGGGGCTCTGCTGTCAATCAAAGCAAAGCTCTGGGGGGGCTTTTCTGCAATCCATGTTGTTAAAATCCATTCTTGGTCCCTGTTGGGGCACTTCAGGGTCAGCATGAGGGCAGCATGAGAAGGAGCAGCTGGTAAGTCCTGATGGCAAGGTCCAGGGCAAAGTTGCTGGTGGCAGGAGGCAGCAGGTGCCCCCAGCTCCTTGTATGGGCACTTCCAAAGTGCACCCTGTCTGGGAAGGGTGACATGGCCTTGGGCCTGGCTGTGGTGTGATGCCAGTGTTTGGCTCTGCTCCCCAGGTGTGGGGGCACAGAGCCACAACCAGGTGGGAATTAAACAAAGCACTCCCTTACCAACCTCTCATAATAAATAACACAACAATGCTGTGCTTCACCTCCCTGAGTTATTCCTTGAGGAACAAACACGAGTGGGTTTGGGAAGTGGAGTGGGATGCAGAAGCAAGGCGGGCAGCAGGCAGCACTGGCAGGGGCACAGCCTGTAGAGACCCCAAAATCACCCCAAACCCTCCAAGAGGTTTAGATAAATTCTGGCAAACTTTCTGCTGTGTCTGTGTCTAAAGCTGTGCCCCAGCCACTGCCAGCCTGTCACAGAGCTTGTCCCACTGCTGGGCTTTCTGACTCCTCAGAGCCCAAACTTCACAGCACAGGAACAGGTTCTCCCCTCTCTGCCTGGGCTCAGCACCATGCCTGCATCAGGCACGGTGCAGCCTGCAGATGCCCAGCATTTGCTGATGCCAGAGGGACCATCAGTGTGGCCTGATGGCGCTGGGCACCCCTAGAGTCAGATGGGCACCATCCCTGTAGAGTTACTGCCAAGGAATGGGATGTGGGAGTGAACAGGAGCTGAGGACTCATTGTGCACACGGGAAGCGTGCAGACTGCCCATCTCCCACGCTGTGTCTGCTTTACCCAGTGAAGAAAAGCATCTGAGGTGCAGAGAGCTCATCAAACCAGGCAGCAGTCAGTGCCACCTCCCAAAGCGAAATCACGAGCTACCATCAGCTCTTTATCCAGAGCTTTGGCATGCCCAGGTTGCCCAGAGAGCTGGGAGAGATGTCCCATCCCTGGAACCATTCCAGGTCAGGGTGTGTGGGGCTCTGAGCAACCTGCTCTGGTTGCAGGTGTCCTTGCTGACTGCAGGGGGGGTTGGACTAGATGGCCTTTAAAGGTCCCTTCCAACCCAACCCATCCTATGATCCAAAATAGCAGGAGGGAAATCCTTCAGCAGCATCATGAATCATCCCCAGGAGGCAGAGCAGTTATTTTTACGGTGCTCTGGCTCACGTGGAGCCGCCAACGCCTTCCCCCCGAGATGGGCTGCAGTGG